>CM037782.1:65873424-65923424 GCA_021229015.1 Solen grandis
ATAAATCTACTTGTCAATACAAATGATGTAACAGAATATTTGGTGAATTCCATTAAAAAGCTTTTTCTGGAAAGTAATGTTTCCATATTCTCAAGCATTATAAACAAGAGACTGTTCTCTTCAACACTTATGTCACCTGCTGAAGCATGATGTAAATAGTGTGTTGGCCAGACAAACAGACGGACAGATGACGGAAAAGTGATCCCTATGTGTCACCTCTGCTTACAGCAGGTGACACAAGAAGTATGTGCAAAAAATGTTTAAATTTGGCAATAAATAAAAAGAACAAATGATTTACACAATTTGTTTTTTCCATAACACCTAGCTATTTTTCAAGGATGTTAATACCATTTTTTATATCATAGCATAGCATGGAAAATACTAAGTCCTTACATTTTGATATGATCTGCATTCAGTGACTCATTGATTCTGTCTATATCATCCACAGTGAGATCAGCCCTATAAAGAAAAAATGTATACAATAAAACACAGGAAATCCTATTTAAGTTTGCAATAACTTAGCTTGACATGACTATTTGAGATTACTGTCACTTTGACAGTATTTAAGTCATATAGCGACCTCCAGCTAATTACATGTGGTGGAAGACCCCGAATGCACAAAGGCATCCGGTTAGAACACCCACCTACCGCAAGGCATCTGGAAGGCTTCTTCACATGAAATTCCGAATGACCCTGCCGGGATTCGAACCCACCCAGTGAGGGGGTGAATGAGTGTTAAAGTCAGCAACTTTACCCTCTCGGCCACGGAGGCCCCAGTTTGGAATAATAAGCATGAACTAAATGCATATATTTAACATGCATGAACCCTTTCATACTAAATATGACCAGACAGTATAAAACATTAGGTCAGACTACAAGTAACTCACAGACTCGGCTAAAAGATCTTGAATTATGTAAGTACTATAATCTCAAAGTTTTAAGAAATTTAATACCATTTTTATTTAGGCAAAAAAAATGTTATGCGTAACATATTGCTGAAAGGCATTTTATTTCATAGACAACTAAATAACAAACAAAGCAAACTTCTTCTTTTTTTTCCTTCCAAATTGGAAAAAGAAGTACATATTTTCAACTGAAAATGGGGCTGATACTCAGCCCTGGCAAGCAGGCAGAAAAAAACCTGTCATACGTATATGAACAATTTTTCTCCTTTTTCCTTTTACAAATTTCAAGAAAAAAATGCATTTAAATCTATCCTCAAATACATGTATGATAATAATTATGACTCCCTTTCCATAATGAAAAAGGCCTGATATACGAGTATAAAACTTTGCATAATCTTTATTAGGGGAGTGATATACTAGAAAATGTATTGCTGTTGTAAAATGGCATACTTTAACATAATGAGAATAAACAGGTCAATAAATGGACTTAATTGGTATAGAAACACAAAACTCAGATATTGCACTGAATCTATAACATCAAACTTCTTAAAAGGAGTGACTGTGAGTAACTGCTTCAATGCTTCATTTCTGTCTAAAAAAATACATTAAAAATGGGATTAATGAAGATAAAAGAAAGCATTTTTTGTTTGAAGATAAACAATAACCTACTTACCAGACTACAACCCTTGCTTTGTGGTTCCTTGGCTGAAAATATGATATGAAATAATAATTATTACTTTAGAAAAATTAATAAAAAAAAGAAAAAGGAGAAAGAAGTTTAATAACTATATATGTTAGAGAATTAGATTCAATTAATTCATGATTAACAAATCAATAATTCTGAAGATGAAATCTAATATAGATACAGATTAATTTTTTTCAGAACACAAATTTGTCTCCCACCCCATCCCCCAAAAGTCTGACATATGAGATGTTATTATATTATTTGATTATTATATTATTTGATTATCTGTAAGTTATAGAGGAATTTCATAGTTTGTGAAACTGATTTTTGTTCTTTTTATTCTAAAGACCTCAACAATTACTGGAAACAAATAATTCATTTTTTTTTTCAAGAATTCCCCCCCCCCTGATCTGATTAGTACAAAATGAAAAAAAGACCATGTGCCACATATTTAATGATTAAACTTATTCTCAAGGATGCTCAATATTATACAAATATAAAATCCATGCGCAGATCAAGGAATTTGTCTTTGGGTGGGGGGTTCCAACAGGGATACATGCCATGTTCATTTCCAGCTATGAAATTCACCGTACATGGGGGGAGTGGGGTGGGGGTTGCAGACCATAATTGGATATTAAAGCACTATATTACTGGCTATTTGTTCAAACAAATTAGCAAAATCATAGGGGGGACATACCTCTTAACCGGGAGGGAGGGGGGGTCCTATCCTAAATGCATCAATGTATGCTACGAATAGTCATTTGTAATTGATAACAAATAGAAAAAAGATCGGTCCAAAAACACCAAAAGTCAAACATTTCATTTAAAAAATGGCATCTTGAGTTTGTGCTTGTGAGCTTAAAATGATTGAATCTGTCAAAGATATGGAGGACATAAAGAGACAAAATCAATAAGTAATAGTTGCAATGAAGTTCTTTAATTCGTCCTAACAACACAGATTTAAGATGATCAAATTGAGAACAAAAGACATGATCACACTCACAGAGACCATATTATTACAGGTGCCCACTAATTTTTGAAATTGTGGGTACAATTGCTAATTCCTTAACTTTGTATCCATTCGTATAGAAAGTCCCTTCAATTTTGTGGGCATGTAGCCATCTTGGAGGTAAAAAACTCAGTACAGGGGGTAAATGGGCATGTTGTATTATTATTATTATCAAGTGTGAATTTTGCTATCAGATTAATAACAACTATGGCTCTAAAGTTATCAGTAGATTTAACAGATGGTTTAGAAAAAGAAGCACTAGTGAAAATAATAAAAAATTGTTTTAAAAAAAACAACAAAAAAACAACAACAAAAAAAAAAACACTCCAGGATACAGCTTTACTCAGCATTAAATTCGGAATCAGAACATTCACACTTACCAAATCTGATAGCTTAAAGTGCATTGCAAATGGAAAGGAAGTGTGGGTTATTAAAGCTGAAAGTCGAATATTCATACAAACATGGAAATTGTGTATTCAAATTTATATTCTTTATTTAATTTTTCTTGACATATCGCGAAAACCTATTGCGATTGTCTGTAGAGAATGATATTCAGTTCAATACTCCAAAAATAGATACATTTACGGAAAGCACAAAGGAACAGATACAGTTTTGATTCATACCTGTATTATTTTCGGGATGTCTGGCATCTTTGGTTCTTCTGGGAGGATCATTTTGTAGAAAAATGTTGAAATTAAATTAAAAGTGCGTATTTGTTGTCATTGGAGATTGCAGACGGTGCACTGTTATTTTCACACACTTGTAATATCTACTCGATAGCAGACTAAGCTCAAAACCAAGACCGTGCTAAGTGTACATTATTTCCCTCTCATTACTTTATGCCAGTTTATGCTCTTATCATGTAGTCTTGTTTATATATGAGATTGGCCATGAAAAAAATCTTTGAGCCCTTCTATTCAACTGATTAAAGTCCCAGTTTAAAATATAAGAGAAAGGGCATATATATCAATCCTTAAACAAGTTTTAAGTAAACAATGAAATATGTAATGGGAAAAATACAGGACATCCCTGCAGCATCCTTTGTTGTTCGACAACTTTATGTTAATATAATGAAGAAAGTGGTCGGAGCTTGTTTTGAAGAACACTACATTAAAATCATGGATGTCCAGGATGCACAGAGAACCTTATAAGGCAATTCACCTTTGAGATGAAAAGTAATGTGAAACATGTTAAAATAAGTGATCTGGCTTGTCCATTATGAGTTAAACTTTTGACTCATAACTATGTGTTTTGTTGCCTTGACAAACACAGGGATTAGGCCAAATCCCTGTGTTGACAAACAGAGCAGACCCACTGATCAGATTCTCCTGTTTGCTCATATAGGCCCTAATCAACATTGTAGCTCAGGTTAATTAGCCTGCATGGAAAAGAAAACTGCAGGTTTTATATACCATTTAAAATTCAGCAAAATGTGTACCTCCCCCCTTATACTTATATACCATAATAATTATATAACAATATTATTTGTATATCATTTGACTTCATAACATTGGCATGTGACAATTAAATTGGGCATGTTGCAAAAACGTTGCAAAAAACTTTCCCTAAAATAAATTTGGGTATGGCTCACATGAAATAAGTAATCATATGATCTTGTGACCTTGACCTTTGAAGTAACGACCTCAAACTCAATAGGATTCTTCTGCTAGTCATAAGCATTGGCCATACAAAATTTGAGACCAAAGGGTTACTTAAAACTAAAGTTATCATTTGGTCAAGAAAGCTTGATTAACATTGTTAAAGTTTAACATATGACCTTGACCTCTGAGGTACCTACCCCAAATTCAAAAGTTTTTCTGAGAGACATTATTAAAGCAACAACCATACCAAGACTAAAACCTAAAGGGTTACTTAAAACATTAGTTATTTATTCAGACATGAAAGTTGTAGTTGTATTGGGGTTTACCGTCGCTGCGATAGTATTTCAATCCTATAGCGATGTCCAGCTAATTACAGGTGGAGGAAGACTCCCCGAGTATACAGAGGTACCCGGGTAGAACCACCGACCTACCGCAAGCCAGACATGAAAGCAAAATGAACAGTGTTTGTTGGAGTTTAAGATATGGCCTTGTGACCTTGACCTTTGAAATCTTAAGGGTGCTTCTGCTAGTCATAAGAATCAACTGTACAACATTTGAGACTCAAGGGTTACTTAGAATTTCAGTTATCACTTGGACAAGAAAGTTTGATTAACAGTTTGTGAGAGTATAACATATGACCTTGACCTACTGACCCCAAAAATGGAAAGGTTTCTTCTGCTAGTCATAGGCAACAACCATAACAAGTTGAGACTCAAAGCTCACTGAGACACGTCTCCATACCAAGTTTATTTAAAGGTTATACTTAGAACTAAGGTATCACTCGGAAACGATTTATTTAAACCCCCTCTTCATTGAAGTGTGGCATGATTATAAATTTGTAAATGAATATTAATGAGGAAAAGGGTTTTAAATGGGACAAAATGATGTGAATGAATTAATTATCTAGGCAGAAATATAAAATACAAGAGGGCCATGATGGCCCTGAATCGCTCACCTGAGTACCATTGCTTCAACTGATGTCAAGGTTTTTAAACAGACAAGGATTCTGATATAACTTAATCTAAAACATTTTACCCCTGACAATACTACACACCAAATATCTAAGCTATGGGCCATATGGTTTCAGAGAAGACTTGGGCGCAGGGTCATTTATCACCGTAGGGCCAAGACTTTGAAAATCTTTGTAATGAACCATTAGATGCTACTACATACCAAAAATCTTAGCTCTAGGCCTTATTGATTCATAGAAGAAGATTTTTTAAGATTTTCCTATTTAACTCTATGTAAAACAAGTGACCCCTGGTGGGGGGTCATTTATCACCATAGGGCTATGATTTGTACAATCTTGGTAGTGGCCCATAAGATGATGCTACATACCAAATATCTAAGCTCTAGGCCTTATGGATTCATAGAAGAAGAATTTTTAAGATTTTTCTATATAACTCTGTGTAAAACAAGTGACCCCTGGTGGGGGGTCATTTATCACCATAGGGCTATGATTTGTACAATCTTGGTAGTGGCCCATAAGATGATGCTTCATACCAAATATCTAAGCTCTAGGCCTTATGCATTCATGGAAGAAGATTTTTTAAGATTTTCCTATATAACTCTATGTAAAACAAGTGACCCCTGGTGCGGGGTCATTTATCACCATAGGGCTATGATTTGTACAATCTTGGTAGTGGCCCATAAGATGATGCTACATACCAAATATCTAAGCTCTAGGCCTTATGGATTCATAGAAGAAGATTTTTTAAGATTTTCCTATTTAACTCTATGTAAAACAAGTGACCCCTGGTGCGGGGTCATTTATCACCATAGGGCTATGATTTGTACAATCTTGGTAGTGGCCCATAAGATGATGATTCATACCAAATATCTAAGCTCTAGGCCTTATGCATTCATGGAAGAAGATTTTTTAAGATTTTTCTATATAACTCTATGTAAAACAAGTGACCCCTGGTGCGGGGTCATTTATCACCATAGGGCTATGATTTGTACAATCTTGGTAGTGGCCCATAAGATGATGCTACATACCAAAAATCAAAAGGCTAGGCCTTTTGGTTTCGGAGAAGAAGATTTTTTCAAGTTTTTCCTATATTAGCCTATGTGAAATCAAGTGACCCCTGGGGTGGGGCCAATTTTGACCCCAGGGTCATAATTTGTACAATCCTGGTAGAGAGTCATAAGATCATGCTACATACCAAAAATCAAAAGGCTATGCCTTGTGGTTTCAGAGAAGAAGATTTTTTAAATTTTCATGTTTAAAATCTATTTTTAGCTCCTGTGACCTAATTATGCAATGGACCAGAACCATTTATACAACTTTAGTAGAGCTTCATCCAAGGAACATTCCTGCAAAATATTTTTCAAATTGGCCAAGCCGTTTAGGTGGAGATGTTGTTTGAAGCAATTGTTGACGCCGGACGCACGGACGCACGGACGACGGACAAAAGACGATCAGAAAAGCTCACCTTGAGCACGTTGTGCTCATGTGAGCTAATAAAACAGTATCAGGAAAAATGTTTTATTCATATCAAGATTATTTTTCAACTTCTTTCGCATGTGAAATAAGAGATAGATAATAACAAGTAAATTAATCATATAATCTTAAAAAAAAATCTTATTAACAAGATTTTTCAATCGCATAAAACTTAACTGTCATTAGTCTAATACCGGAAAAAGTTTTTTTTTCATTTTCATTCAGTTTATGAAAGTAACTTCTTGGAAATTATAGAACTCCATCTATATCAAGAAATGAGAAATTTTAGTTCTATATATGGCACACTTTAAACCAATAATACTTATAGTATATACCCAAACTCCATGCAGTAGTTACCTCCCCTTACAGTTGAAGACAACTCTTTTGCTAAGTGATCATGCAAGGGAGATCACTGCGTGGAGTTTGGTATATACCATGTAATACTTAGAATTTCAAATAAAGTTTTTATACTTTAAAGATTATATTCCACCTTTGTTGTTTTACATATTACCTGTTTAGTGTCTTATATGATAATGTTGATTGACAACAATATTTGTTCAGATGAAATAAAATGAAGAAAATAAATATGTGTCTGTATATGACACTTTACCACATACAGATTAATTTTGATACATTGGGAAATGGAGGACATATTGACCTGGCAGCTCATTCCAGGAAACAAATGTAAATTGTAACTTAGTTCTTCAACTTCTTAAAGTTTTTAAGTTATATTGCTTTAAATAGTTCTGTTTTATGTAATATTGTTTTATGTTATATTGTTTTATGTAATATTGCTTTTAAGGAGTACCAGCTCAAACTTAGGAAGGGAGAAGTGAATTATAATAAACCATTATTGCATCAAATGAACATTTTATTAAAAATGTAATAAAACATATATCTAAACAATCAGATATATATTTTCCAACTATTCACAGACTTTAACATATTATGGATTGTAGATACATCGTAAGGATGCATGGTAAATTTATGAAAGCACTTTATTAGACAATATGAAAAAAAAAAAAAATTATTTACTATTTTTCATGCACTCAAAATATGTAGAATTTGTGACTTTATTGTTGTGTTAAATTATTTTAGTGGTTACTTGTATTTAAATAACATTTATTAATGAGACAACTAAAGCTCTTAGCTTAATGATGGATTAGCCTAAACTGATTTATTTTAGCATCGATTAGAAAACAAGTTTTTAATACTTATACTAGTCCCTCTCGACTGTTCCTGGGTTGGACCAGTACTTTGCACCTGGGAAGGTTATGTAATATTTTTGCCCGCAATGGGATTCAAACCCACAACCTTCAGATACACAGCTGAGTACATTACCAGTGGATCACAGTGCTCATCAATGATGGAATTGAAATCCATAGTTGCTAATGAGTTAAGTATGTGTAAATACACAATATGTCTACTCAAATTAGAGTGCACATGATATTCTTTTTTTTTTTTTTTTTAGTTTTTAACGTCACTGTGACAGTGCAAAGTCCAAGAGATGGAGGAAGACCTAGAATGCATAAAGGCTCCTATACACCACAAGCCAGCTGGAAGGCTTCCTCACAAGAACAATCCAAGTTACCCTCCTTGAATTTAGCCCAAAGCAGTGAGGGGCTGAGTGATGTTAAGTCAACAACTTAACTTGGCCATGGATATTTGTGGACGTTTTTTAATGATCCTATTTTCTATCATGCAATGTCTTAGAAAATATGTATTATCTTTGATCACAAGTGAAAGAAAATATCATCTTAAAGAAAGTGTCAACAAATTTTCAATTTTCCTACTGTACATGTAATTCTAATGCACCTTTGTTTTTGTTGTTGTTTTTTTTAAACCCGGTTCAGTGAGTATAATGTTACTTTTAAAAAGGCAGGCTGCCAGGAAGCTTTTGATAAGATCTTATCTTCCATGGTGGGAGACAAGGATCCTAAAAACCGATTTTTTACCGGTTTTGATCTCAATCGACCGGTTCAGATTTCAAAAAGTACCAAAAAAATCGGTCGAAAAAAAATCCATAATCCTCGTCTAAAACTTTCAACATCGGTCCAAACGGTTCATAATAGTCTCTCTTACACACCAATTGACCTACTTCTTGAATTTCCGGTGTGCCCTCGGGACAGGTGTCAGTGGGGGTCAGGCAGGGACACCCGTCTAGGTCATTATTGGGCAGTTAAGATGAATGGATTGACGGTTTGTACTTAGCGGTTATTTGGACGGTGCCGAGTAATTATCTATGCCGTAATAATGGACCATTGCTTGTTTGCAAACTGTAACCGGTCGACTTTTAAATGCGGTAATTAATGACAATATCAAAGGCTAATCAAAATGTTTGATCTCCTTAGTAATTTGTAATTTGTAAGAACAAAATAAAAGAATTAAAAAAAACTGATAACTGTTTGGTGTTATTACTCAACTTTATATTTGGTATATAAGGGGATGGTATCAGTGACAAGGCTGCATTTCGTTGAAATGGCTCAGCGCAATTTACTTGCGATGTTTAAAAAATCAAATGACCGGCTTGGAAACCCGGCTCATGATGATAAAGAAAACGGGAGTGGTGACCCAGTAAAAAGTACATTTCAAAGTCGGACTGGCAACCCGATATGCACACAAATCCGGCCTGGCAAACCGGTCGAAAACACTGGGAATGGGGCAACCCGTGATGCATTTTCTATTATGAAATGCAATCACAGGGGCGAACGCTACTTACTTACTTACACACATGGTAGTGGCTAGCTGCAGCACAACGCATTTAAATAAAAAAAATAATCAAAAATAAATAAAAGTTATTGACAAAAAAATATATATAAACACAAAGGCACATAATAAACAACACCAAAACGACTGCTTCCAACAATTTATTGATTCGTTAGAGTCATATACAGACCGTCATATATACATGCACTTCCGGTAAACAAACTTTCGATTTCGTAGAGGTAAATATTGCAGAAAAATACCTTATTATGCTAACAGGATGCTGAAATATAATAAAAGATCTATTTTCACACTGCAAATGATTCAGGGTATGTTGATTGAAAATATCAATGTTATTTTTTTTTCGGTTATGTTTTACAAAATAGTAAATAACCTTGTTGCTGTCCCATTACCTGCATATCTTGAAAGACCAGCGAGGATATCCCGCCACTTACACTCTTTATCTTACAGGCAAATTCATACTCCAGCTAGCTACTTTAAATATTCCTTTTTTCCTTATACAGTGATACTTTGGAACAGCTTACCAGAAAATATAGTCTCACAAAATGATCTTTTAGCATTTAAACAAAAGCTCCTCTCGTTTCAGATAGTAGACCGTCCCTGAATCAACAAAAAGATGTTTTTACCAGATCTTAAACCTAACATATTCACCTTTTTTTCAGAAAATTTTCTCACCCTAACAAAATTTTTATTTTAACAGTTTTATCCTTGCACAGACGCGCACCTGCCAGTAATACCCGAAAGGGGAGTTTGTGCAGTTATATAGATAGATAGATAGATAGAAGACCCTAATCAAAGTAGGCCGTCCCTGAATCAACAAAAAGATGTTTTTTTTCGGGGGGGGGGGGGGGGGGGTACGGAACGGAATTGTTGTAAAGGGGGGGGGGGGGGGGGATTTTGCCGTCGACCGGTTGAGATTCCAAAATTTTAGGATCCCTGGTGGGAGATATGATTGTCAATCACATAAATGTCAGTCTTTCTACCCAAGCATGGAATAGTAAGTTATCATTATGCAACCATGTGAGAAAAAAATGGAGCATATACCTTAAAAGGCAACTTAAAAGGGCTAGGTGCAAAACTATTGTAGCTACCTCTTTATCATTATGCAGTTACAACGGTTGTCCACCAAGAGCTTGTAGTGCTCTACTGACAATGCTACAAGACCACTGATACAAATTTCTCACCAAATTGGGTCACTTATTGGCCATCACATACTCCCCCACTAATTTGGGTAGTCATTCTCAAATTACTTTTCTAATTATTTAATTACATGAAAATCTGTAATCATTAATCTAAAATTACAGATTACGACTACCCCAAGTCTGTCTTCAAACTTACAGGACATATAATAAAAAAGCTGTATTCTTCTATGCATGCTGGAGAACTTATGATACTGTAACAGTCTGATATTGCAGCCAGACTGGGACTCGAACCTGAGACCCATCGCTTTACAAAGCAAGACTTAGTGCTCTATCAACTCTGTTACAGGACACAAATCTCTCACCAGTAAAGGTTCCTTATAGGCTTTTAATTATTTATCAGTAATTCTTTATAACAATTCTTTAGGACAATTCTGTGTTACACTTTGGTAAGGTTTGGTTCAAAGGAATACTGTGAAAGAGTATGAATTAAAACTGCATAGTGACAGAAAACTGAGTATAGTCCTACACATGGATTTCAAAGATCATAAAATTTTGTATATAAAAAAAATAAAAAAAAATAATTAGTACAACAGAAAAAAAATAAAGCCAACAAAAATATAACACAAAATGAAAGACATATGCATGTACAATGTACAAAATTCAGTAATTTGGCTCTTAGAATACCCATTGTTTTATTTAATCCTTTACCTAATATGGACATGTTTTGATACCATGGCAAATAGAGAAGACCCAGATCAGACACCCCTTTCCAGATTCTACAGTCTGCCTTGTAAAGAAAACAAGAGGACCAAGATGGCCCTGAAGTCGCTTCAATTCCACACACCAAACAGTGTTTGTGGTCCAAATTTGAAGGTTGTAGCTTAAAAATTCAAAAGGATGTCACCGAGTCATGATCAAGGTCACACAAATTCAAAGTTCAACTGTACCTTGAAATCCAAAACTAAAGGTCATTGCTCCCTAAATAAATCTATGTAAAATCAAGTGAACATTGAGTATGTCCAATTTTGACCTAAGGGCCATGGTTTGAACAAACTTTGTTAAAAACCATTAGAAAATGGCACACACCAAATATCTACGTTCCAGGCTTTGTTGTTTTAAGAAGTTTCTTAAACTTTTTTCCCCCCAATATAAGTTAATATAAACAAGGGACTAATGGGGCAGGGCCAAATTTGACCCAAGAGCCATGACTTGATCAAACTTGGAATAGGTCCACTACGCCATACTACACACCAAATATCTAAGCCTCGGGCCTTGTGGTTTCATACAAGAAGATTTTTGAAGTTTTTTAGATATTAGTCTATATAAAACCAAGTGACCCCAATGGTGGGGTCAATTTCAACCCCAGGGCTATGATTTGCACAAACTTGGTAGAGATCAACTAGACAAAGCCACACACCAAATATCTAAGCTCTAGGCCCTGCAGTTTCTATATTTTCAAGTTTTTCCGATGAAAGTATATATAAAACCAAGTTACTCCTGGGGCGAAGCCAAGTTTGACCAAAGGGCCATAATTTGAACAAACTTGGTAGAGGTGCCCTAGGCCATGTTACACACTGAATATCTTATCTTCAAGCCTTCTCATTTCTGACAAGAATATTTTTACTTTTTTTTATATATATATATAAATTTATGTAAAAGCAAGTGAGCCCTGGGGCGGGGTCAATATTGACCCTGGGTTATGATTTGAACAAACTTGGTAGAGGTCCACTAGACAATGCCACACACCAAATATCCATATATATAAGCTCTAGGCCTTGGGGATTTCTGAGAAGATTTTTAAAGATTTCACTTTTAAAATCTATTTTTAGCTCCTGTCACCAAGAAATGCAATGGACTGGAACCATTTAAACAAATTTGGTTTTGCTAAATGCAATTTACAGCACAGGCAAATTTCATCAAATTTGGCCCGGTGGTTTCAGAGGAGATGTGGTTTGAAACAATTGTGGACGATGGACGGACGCCAATGGACAGCCATTGATCCTAATAGCTCACATTAGCACTATGTGCTCAGGTGCGCTTAAAATCAGTGTATTTCTCAGTCAAATCTGAAACTACAGCACCACAAGAGATACCAGCCACAACAGTGATGAATAATGCCTATGAAATATAGGTACATCAACAATAACATTCAGGTAATAAATTTATGCATAGTCTGAAAAAAAAAATCAAACTGCAAAATCACATGTTCAGCAATAAGTATTTGATAAAGGAAACTGTCATATACTTAAGAAATATAAATTGTCAGGACAAAATACATCAAATAAGAAATGCAACATGTCAAAATAAAATGATCCCTAACATTTAACATGTTTGTCATAGGAATTACAAATAAAGAGTTCAAGTAGAGCAAATTTAAGGCAAAACTGGAAAAACCTAAAAAAAATTAGGAACATAATTTACCGTATAGCAGGTTATTTCTGTGGTAGTAATATTCTGTGGTTTTGCCATAAAAAATAAGTTATTTTTTTCTATGGATTATTTTTCTACGTTTTCTGACCAAGGAAGAATTTATTTCTGCACTAGCTTACCTTTCTATTTAAAGTAAACATTAAAATCTCTAATTTTAAGAATTACACCTAAGGGAGATCACTCTATATTACATCTCACTTACTCTATCATTAACTATACCATACACAATTTAACAGCTGCTTTGGTATACGTTAGTAACAGACCTGAGTCAATCCATTACCTGACACTTTAATTGTATGTTAATAGATTTGCAAATGCAAATTTTAAATTAGATTCTTAAACTGTACATAAATTTCAAGGGCAATTCAATTAGAGATATGTGCGAAAATATGCACAGTTTGCATTGTTTCAGGCATGTATATGTAATTAAGATCCTAAGGTGGAGAAAATCTCCCCGTCCTCAGTTGAACCTAGAAGGTGACACGTTGTGTGCCACTGCTGAAGGAAGATTACAATGAAATGTGGTCAAACGGGTCATATTTTTACTCTTTGTCCCTTTCTTCCATTTCCTGTAATTACAAACCATTCAACAATTTAGTGAAAACTACACTGACTGGTTGTTTTGTTTTAATGCTAGCGGTAACAGACTCTTGTTGATAATAGAAATACCGTCACAGCATATTTCATGTAGATCAGTATCTAATGATCTGAAGGGATCTAAAGAGTTTTAATCTGCGTATATTTTTCTACTGTTATATTATTTCCATGGATTTTATTTCTATGGATTTGTGTTCATCCGCAGAATAGCAGATATAAATTACCCGCAGAAATAGCCCACAATACGGTATTCAAAATCATATAATCTATATGATTAACTTAAATAACAGCATCCAAGTAACAACATGTATATAAAAGACAGAGTCAGAAATAAAATTATACTGAATTAAAACAACTTATATTACTTCCAATCAATCTTCTTAAAAATTTGACAAGGTGCAAATTACATACTATTGTTTTCATTGAAAGCCACACTTCCATCCATTGGAATTTCAGGATAGGTCACATGATAGGGTGATTAATTCACCAAGTTATGGATACAAACACAGATCAATAGAACATCATTGAATGCAGTTATAATGTAAACACTAATTAAAGATTTATTATGAAAGCATTTAATGCTAGATTATAGTGACAGGCACTAATGGTTCTTTAATCTTTTAATGTTTTGTTACCCACCTCGGACATGGTGTAGTGGAATATCTATGGACAGGACCAAATTGCAAGCTTTGTGCATTCTGGGATTCTGAGCTGACTTTCATCTAATTACAGAATTGTTACGCCCACTTCTTTTTTTCTTTTGAGGCCCCAACATGGGTATCCCTATTTATCATCCCCAGTTAAAAAGCAACAGGGGTGGGGCCACTTAACTGCAAATCCTAACTGTATTTATTATCTAGTCAAACCTAGATTCCTTATATTTATTACAACATTACTGCCAAGTCAGCTGGGATTCTTAAGTTTTGAGTCTGAGTTGTATTTCATAAAATTTTGGTTATAATAAATATGAAATGTTTTGTTCTAATGGTACTTGGGTTTCAAAATGGTATATATATCTAAAGAAAGAAGAATGATGGGAGCATTTAATGCTAGATTATAGTGATATTCTTAGGGAAGCACTGCTGAGCACCAAATTTAAATTTAAAGACTTTTACTTTGTCATGTCTTTGTCATGAGATCAACAAGACAAACAAAACTAATGCTTCAGACATCTTCTCAACGTATACTCATGACAATGTGACATGGTTACATAAAATGATTCTAACTCCACACAGTAGTTACCTCCCCTTACAATTGTAGATAACCACTGCCACCACAAGTAAAAATTAACAGAATTTAGCTAAATTTTCTTTTTTCCAAATTTTTTTTATATTACTGCGAGTGTCATTTCCCTAAGTATGTTTTCTTTAATAAACATCAAATATCGCCTCGTGGTAAAAAAAAAATAAAAAAATTTAAAATATATTTTTGCAGATGGAGATGCCATTTTGTTAGTTTACCATCATCATGTGACATTTGTGACGGCAGTGATTTTTTTGCTTGCAAGGGAGATCAGTGCGTGGAGATTTAAAAATGATTATGGAAAAATATACGACACATTTTTCGCTTTTCAATCCTATGTACCCTATCTTTAAAGATATTTGTATAAACATTCTTACATAACGAAACTAAAATGGTAAAATCTTCCCAATTATGAAGCATGATCAATACGTGCTCTCAGCAAAATTACATTAAATACATTAAGTAACTCATTCACATAAACAGCAAATGTAATTTAAAGACGATTGCATCAGTTCCTAATATCACAAACAAGTAAATGTTACTCTACTCCTGTAATGCAAACATAACAGTTTTCGTTTAAATAAAAAATGCTAGATGATGGAAAAGTCTACATCGAAAAGGTTATCGTCTTATATTTCGAACAGAAAGCTTTCAGTGCTGTTACCAACTGCAAATTTGAATTGACGTTACAGTAAATATTGCCATAATTGTTTACTGTACATGTTTATCACAACGACTGTTGTTACGCACTTTAAAGAAAAATGTTTAAAATGATTAAGGAGAACAGAATCTGCTGTGGATACTCATTATTCCTCAGTGAAATATAAATGGGATTTCAGTTATAGGTCTACATACTTATAAAAGTTTATATAAATAAATATTTATCTATTCCAAAGTTAAATTTCCCCTTAGTAAATTCCCCCCCACAAATTTTAACGCATTTTCTAAAAGAATAATGTGACCTATTGTTTTTAAGCTTTTATCTAATAGATAAGTACCTAAATACCCGTAGTATTCAAAGAAAAAAATTGGAAAAATCTGAATTTGAATTTTAGAACAATAAAGTTTAAAAGAAATACTGTTGTTTTGTACTTTTTTCAGAATAAAGGTTTGTTTTAGCCATATGAAAGGGTTTTTCATAACGGATAATAAGTAAACACTAAAATCTTTTCATTTCATTAAAATTGATGTTTCACCAATATAAAGACATAAAATTTACTGACTGTACTTCATTTGAAAAAAAAACAAAAAAACCCCAAAAAAACAGACTTCGTGAAATTTCATCCTAAACTGCTGCTATATGGTATATACTAATAAAGTTATATTTTCTTCTATGGCTGGTGACCCCCTGTTTATATTTCATATTTTCATAGGTCATGTAATATACTATCAATATACAAAGAATCAGGAAATTCTGAATGTTTTGAAAAAAAAGAAAGATAAAACTGTTCCGATCGTCTTTAACACACAAAAACACATATCTTATCAACATCATACATTCTCGCTAAAATACTCTCTCTTTACCTTTCATGAACAGAAATAAAAATATATATTCATAAATTAAAATTTCAGACATTCAAATAACAACTATAGAAATCTCTCTCCACATGACATCATTAACAAAGGTCTAGTTACATAAACTTGAATAACTACAGAACCATTCAAGTAATCACCTCATCCATATAATAACATTTTCTTATCGGTGGTACAATGTACTTGCTGTTTATTTATCCCTTTACTTCAGACTCATTTTGATGCAATGGCAAACAGAGAAGACCCAGATCAGACAGCTTCTATGGTGAACATACAATACTGAAGCTCAGATTCTACAAAACCTGTTAGGCAAAGAAAAATCCATTGTTTCATAAACCATTTAAAGTTCAGTGAATCAATATTCATCAAATCTTAAACTTGATTATAAATATTCAGGAGGTAAAGGGATATTCATGGAAAGAAAATATGTTGCTGTAAGGCCAACTTTGTTTACCCTCTTTTTGGTCAGCTTTTTTTAGGGTTGGTGGGGCAGGGGAAACACAATTTATTAAAGGTGACCTAATGTTAACTTAAATGGTCCATTGTACAAAACTTACAAAAGTTTTCTTTATTTTTTTTTAAAGATTTTATGCAAGAGTAGATCTATCACTAATATAATCATTTTTAATTTGCTACAGTTGAAATTAATTGATCTATACAGAAATTTAATTTCAATAACTTAAAAGATATATACAATTCATCATTAAATAGGATAAATATAGAGCATAAAAAAATTAATATAATTAAAAAGCAAGTTTGATGTTCCTTAAAATTTTGATTTCCAATAATGATATTATGAATTAAAGAAAATTACAAAGAAAACACTCTTAAAACCATACAAGCATAACAGAATGCAAAAATAACAAGCAGCCTGTCAAGGATTTTTCAATCCTGGAACTTAAATTCCCTCATAGGGAGCCTCAATAACATATGATGCCATTTCTTTTTTAAACTTAGTTAAGTCAAGGCGACTTAACTTTTCAACAAACATGCAGGATGCATTTTAGACATGATAACATTTTATCTTCTGTAGAGAAAGATATGATAATCATTCACGGATAGTCAGTCATTTCACAAAAAAACATGGAATGGCCCTTTTTTAAAAATATCAAAAGGAAGGACCATTCTTCAATACTGTAGAATCATGATTTTATGTTGACATTTAATTTCATTGATTATACACTAAATGGAATGTCATGGTTACAGTTATTCAGAGATTCATGTTCTAAAACTTTTAAGGTCTCAAATGAATAGTTTCCTGGCTCATAACCAGGAAAAATCTATCCTCTAAATCAACAAAAATTAGTGCCCATGAAAATTAATAATTTTACAGAACAAAAATTACAACACAACCTTTTCAGAACTGACCAAACTTGTAAATTTACTTAGACTACAACTGACCAGTCTTCAGAACTGACTAATAGTTATCAAAAACCACAAAGGTACTTTAGAAAACAGGCTTATACTATCTATACAAATTTAGAAAACCACCCTGCTTCTCTCTTTTATTTTTTTTTTTTTTTTTTATCATCTATGGGGCTAAAGATTATGTTTTTTTTTTTATTTTGATTTTAAAACACAGAAACCTTGAGGTTAAAAAAATGCTCTTTTAGAGATGGCATTTTCTCACTCATGATCCACCTAAGGTGGGGAACATTTAAACATGATGATGATAATGATGATGATGATGATGATGATGATGGTGATGATGATGAAAAGCAGTAACAGCTACAGCAAAATAACACCGGTCCAAATCAATACTGCAGGATCCAACCTTGGTATGGATATTTTTCTCCGCACTTCATTGTTCCTGTAAACATAAAAAGTATTCCGAGATTGCTCATCTAAATATCATTTACTTCTACAACACAGTCATGGAGTGAGGAAAAATGTGCAGCCTGACAGAGAGTCAAACCTAGGGCCTTTCACTTCACACGGTGAATGCTCCACAGACTGAGCTACCTGGCCACTGACACATTTTTCTCCCCTATTGTAAGTTATTGGTACTGTGCCACTTATTTAAGATCTGGCAATCCCTGCAATTCCTGCACCAGGACCACGAGTGCATCATCACTGCAAATGTTAATGATGTATTCTACCCTTCACTTCATATAAAATTTCTACAAATAGGTAGAAAGGCAACTTTACACTGACTACATGGTTCACACAAATTTTCTGAAGCAAAATTTGAGGGTTTTTCAAGGGCTTTTTAAAGGCCTTAAAATTCAAAATAAAGGACCTGCATTAACCCCAACTTATGTTTTAAATTTTAAGGCATGAAAGGGATGAACCTCATTTTTTTAACAATTTGATAAACACTTTCTTATGACCAATATTGTGATTTCAAACTCAAGGGTTTTTCAAGACATTTCAGTTAATTGTAAGTTTTTTTTTCAAGGGTTTATAAGGCAAAATATGATTTTAAAGGGTTTTTCAAGACAGATATTCAAATTCAAGGGTTTCTTCCAGACCTGTGCGAACCATGGACTAGGAAACAAGTTCTTGCAACATAAACTCATCCCTCTCAATGATTCCTTGGTTGGACCAGTACCTTGAACCTGCTAACGTCATGACATTTTCTTGTCCTCAATGGCATTTGATCACATAACCTTCAAAATTCAGCCATGAATGCTATGACTGAACAATAATGCCTTTAATATTTGGTTATACTTTAACCCTTTCCCTCATAGAGGAAACCATGAAAAGACCTATGCGAACAGCATAAAACCAGATCAGCCTGCGAGTAACTCGCAGGCTGATCAGGTTTTATGCTGTTCGCTGCTCCTTAGTGGTCTGGAAATGAGGATTTTGTAATTAAATTTGGTAAGGTTTAACTGTGGTTTTCTGCAGATCAGGCTTTATGTGATACCTATTGAGGCGTCAAAAGGAGTATATATGAGGGAAAGGGTTAATAGTTGAGATTTACTCTGTATACTTACTTCTTGAGAGTTTTCACGTTGAGCAGGAAGAACATCTCATTGTTATTTCCAATCTGCTGACAGTTAACAATGGTGTTGAAATTTTGAGTTATATACGTATTATGGTTACAGTTGGGTCCTCTGTTGGGACACGAGCAATCACCAGCTGTAATAAATAATTAACAACAAGTAAGAATATTGCCAAGCAATAAAAGCCCCCTACCGGAAAGGGCATTGTCACACTAAATAGAACCAAAATTCAAATATTGATAATAAGTTAGCTGAAATGTTTGTTGTTAATGATACATGAAGGTATGTTTTATGCAACAGATTTTCATGTGGACAGAGATCAGCTGGTGGTTAGAATGGTACACAGGCATGATGGCTGCAGATACAGGGCTGTCACACAGTGACATAACACCACAGACATGTGGCATGATACCACACCCAGTCACATTATCCTGACAATGGGCCAACTGTTCCGGATACTGGTATGTTATATGCTGAGAAACTAGTAAGACAAATATAGCAATACATCTTTTAATGACTTTGGTAAGTCACAACCAGGGATCAAACCCATGACCTTCAGATTATGATGCAATTCTCTAACCACCTCAGCACTAAAACCAGTGACTGTACTTACTAAACTTCATCAAAACTTAAAACTACTGAAGAAGATAAATAGGATTTGTTATGGTAGTTTCTTAAAAAATAAGAAAACAAGAGGGCCAAAGAGACCCTGGATCGCTCACCTGAGTATAGGGTTAACTAAGGAGTATCTGTACTAAAACATTTTGAAATCTAGCCAGTAGTTTTGAAGGAGATGATTTTTAAAATTTCCTTTTTCTTTCCATTGCCATGGCAACAAGAGTTCAATATGGATCAAGTTTATTTTAGCAACTTTTGTGAAGGTTAACCAAAGAATCATCCCTGCCAAGTTAAATCAAATTCTGTCCAGAGATTTCAGAGGAGATGTCATATGAAGCAAATTGTTGACAATGGACGACCCACAACGCACGACAACGGACTCAGGGTGATTCTAATAGATTTGTTGTGCTGAGGTGAGCTAATAACATTGTTATCTGCTACAAAATGCTAAATTGTGCTATATACCTTTTACTGATTATCATAAAATCAGGAGTGATGAAACCCTGCTCTGATTTTATGATCATCAGGTGCATTAAGTGTATTATTTGATGAGTTTATGATATATGCTTTCTAAATTACACCATAATTTGCCATAAACTAGTGATATGTTTCCAGGACATTAGGGGCAGGAACTCTGCTCTGACATTGAAATTCCAGGTGCCCCTTCACATTAAGGGAAATATACTAGTGGAATTTAATCAACTTAAGAAGAATAAAAAAAATTTGCAGACCACACAAAATGCCAAATTTCAATAAACCATTTTCACAAAGTCAGGGGCAATAACCTGCCATGACTTACTGTATTCTAACAAGAGGGCCAAGATGGCCCTGAATCGCTCACTTGAGAAACATTGTCTTCATTGCCAATTATTGTATTAAAAGTCAAACTAAATACATAATTCATGCAGATGAACAGCAAACAAAAACTGGGGCCGCTGTGGCCGAGCGGTAACAGTCGTGGACTACATATCTCTCAGCCCCTCACCGCTGTGGGTTCGAATCCCGGTAGGGACTTCGGATTTTTCATGTGAAGAAGCCTTCTAACTGGCTTGCAGTAGTAGGTCAGTGGTTCTACCTGGGTACCTCTGCGTATTTGGGGTCTTCCTCCACCTTTAATTAGCTGGACGTCACTATATGATTGAAATACTATCGCAGCGACGGTAAACCCCAATACAACAACAAACAAAAACTGCATGTGCCATCCAAATTTTTATAGTCACAGATCTTATAAGTCCATATAAAAATCAAGTGACCCCTTGGGGTGGGTCAATTTGACACCAGGGCCATGATCTGAACAGACTTGGTTGAGGTCCAATAGTAAACTCCAGGTTTTGTGGTTTCTGAGATCAAGATTTTTTTTAGGGTTTTAATATACAAGTCTATGTAAAATCAAGTGAATCCTAAGGCTGGGACAATTTTGACCACAGGGCCATGATTTGAACAAAATTGGTAGAGATCTACTAAGCCATGTTACACACCATATATCTAAACTCTAGGCATTATGGTTTCTGACTAGAATTTTTTTTCTAGTTTTTCCTATATAAGTTTATATAAGACCAATTGACCCCTGGGCGATGCCAATTTCAACCCCACGGTCATGATTTGAACAAAATGGTTAGGGTCCATAAGACAATGCCACACACTAAATATCTTAGTTCTAGGCCTTGTGGTTTTGGAGAAGATTTTTAAAGATTTCAAAAAAAAACATGACAAAACAAAACAACAACAAGAGGGCCAAGAGGGCCCTGTGTCGCTTACCTGAGTAAGATTGCTGAGTTAGGCATGATTTAAAAAAAAGGGGGCATCTAAAGTGTTTGCAATGTTTTTCTAACATTTGACCTAGATTTTAATCCTACCTAAATTTGCACTCATCTGGGATTTCATGCAGTTATCATTCTTATCAAGGTTAATGAAGACTGGGACAAAAATGTAGATTCTGGTGTATTCACAATGTTTTTCTTAAATTTGCCCTGGTGACCTACTTTTTCTGACCAAGCTACATGAACGTTAGGCCAAAAATGAGGCTTCTAGAGTGGTCATAAGGTTTTTCTAAGATCTACAAACATCCTGACCAATTTTCATGAGGATTGGGCCAAAACAGCGGCCTATAGTGTCTTCAAAAGGTTTTTCTAAGATTTGACCTAATGATCTAGTTTTTGATCCAACATGACCAAATTTCAAACTCATCCAACATAATATTAAGATGAATATCCTGACCAAATTTCATGAAGATTGGGCCAAAAATGTGGCCTCATACGCGTTCAAAATGTTTTTCTAAGATTTGAGCTGATGACCTAGATTTTGACCCCATGTGACTCTATTTCAAACTCATCCAATATATCATGTAGACAAACATCCTTGCCAAATTATATGAAGATTGGGCTAAAACTGTGGACTCTAGAGTGTTCACAAGGCATTTCTAAGATTTGACCTGGTGACCTAGTTTTTGAGCCCAAGTGACCCAATTTCAAACACATCCAATATATCATGTAGACAAACATCCTTACCAAATTATATGAAGATTGGGCTAAAATTGTGGCCTTTAGAGTGTTCACAAGGCATTTCTAAGATTTGACCTGGTGACCTAGTTTTTGACCCCACGTGACCCAATTTCGAACTCATCCAATATATCATGTAGACAAACATCCTGACCAATTTATGAAGATTGGGCAAAATGTGGCCTGAGTGTTCACAAGGCATTTCTAAGATTTGACCTAGTGACCTAGTTTTTGATCCCACATGACCCAATTTCGAACTCATCCGAGATATCATGTAGACAAACATCCTGACCAAATATTATGAAGATTGGGCTAAATCTATGGCCTCTAGAGTGTTCACAAGTTTTTTTTTTTTTTAATTTTCTAAGATTTGACCTGGTGAGCTAGTTTTTGACCCACGTGACCCAATTTCGAACTCATCTAGATATCATGTAGATAAACATTCTGACCAATTTCCATGAAGATTAGGCTAAAACTGTGGCCTCTAGAATATTCACAAGCAATTGTTGACAATTGGATAAAAAGCAGTCACAAAAACTCATCCTGAGCTCTCCTTTATTTCAATGAATTTCAAAATGAAAACACAGGTGCACAACTTGTCATACTGGTGAACAATCCTGACAAAATTTTGTATGAACATACTTTCTCCTCTGCCAATAAAGTGGGGACATTAAAATAAATGGTTATTGCAAAATACGCCTCTCCTGCAATTTTATCAATACAAGGGTCGTAGTTCTGGAGTGTCTAATGACATACTTTGCCAATACACATTGTGATAAAGTTTGGTAAAGATCATTGATGCTTGTTAGTGGTAGAGAGAAGACACTGTTAATTTTGCAGTTTTTCATCAATTCAAGGGCCATAACCTGGAGTGTTCAACATTTTGGCTAGATAGTGAACATGGTTCCAAGTCTTAATGGCTCAAGTCTTTTGATTTAAAGAGCAGACAACATCATTGGATGACGCCAACCCACCCGCCGCAGGTGAATAAAAAATATGTCCCCCCCCCCTTTGATTTGTATATGAAAAATATGATTGGGTTTATACAGTAAAATACCAACCTGTGTCAGCTGCTCCTGTCGTTTTCTTGCCGCCAGGTTTTTTGGCAAATAATGCAGCGCAGGAACTTAAATCATCCTCTAAAACACATCCAGACATAGAAGAAAAACTATGTAGAATTCAAATGGACCTTTCTTGTTTTTAACAAATGTATTGAAACTGACTTAGGGCTATCCAATACTAGCTACATTGGGATAAAAGATAGCCAATGGTTGACCTGGGTTATGCAAAAGGACACATGGTTTTGCTTGTGAGCAATGACCTAGCCGTGAAAGGGAAATTTAGGCTTAAATTTTCCCTGTTAATAAGAGGGCTAAGATGGCCATGAATCGCTCACCTGAGAAATATTGCCTTCATTTACTTTTTTAAAACAGTCATACTGAATACAAAATCCATGCAGAAGTACAGCACAATCATTGCAATTCCATACCTGTGGTCCAAATTTTGATTGTCAAAGCTATAAAATCAAGTGGCCCCTGGGGCAGGGCCAATTTTGACAAAGGGTCATGATTTGAACAAACATGACAGATGTCTATAAGGCAATATTACACACCAAATATCTAAACTCCAGGCCTTGTGATTAATCAGACAAGAAGATTTTTCTAGTTTTCCTATTTAAGCCTATGTAAAACTAGAACTGCCATTGTAATGGCACAAATACCCCCGCATGTCGCTTTGTCACAGGAATGAAGTTTACAGGTCTTGTTTCAAGTTTCATCTTGATGCCTTTTATACTTTTTGAGTTATGGCCCGGACAAAAATTAAGTATGAAAATTTACAAAGAACAATAACTCCAAAATTATGCAACAGAGAGTTATGGTTCTTGATCACTGCACTCTCCCTCAATGAGATCTATCCACATATGAAGTTTCATCTTGATGCCTTTTATACTTTTTGAGTTAGGACCTGGACAAAAATTAAGTATGAAAATTTACAAAGAGCAATAACTCCAAAATTATGGAACAGAGAGTTATGGTTCTTGGTCACTGCACTCCCCCTCAATGAGATCTATCCATATATGAAGTTTCATCTTGATATCTTTTATACTTTTTTAGTTACGGCCCGGACAAAAATTAAGTATGAAAATTTACAAAGGGCAATAACTCCAAAATTACGTGACAGAGAGTTATGTTTCTTGGTCACTGTACTCCCCCTCAATGATATCTATCCACATTTGAAGTTTCATCTTGATGCCTTTTATACTTTTTGAGTTAGGACCCGGACAAAAATTAAGTATGAAAATTTACAAAGGGCAATAACTCCAAAATTACTAAGAGAGTTATGTTCTTGGTCACTGACTCCCCCTCAATGAATCTATCCACATATGAAGTTTCATCTTGATGCCTTTTATACTTTTTGAGTTATGGCGCGGACAAAAAAAACGACAGACGGACTGACTGCCGGCCGGCCAGACAGACAAGCTGAATCCAGTATACCCCCCTTACAACTTCGTTGTGCGGGGGGTATAATAAAGTGAACCCTGGGGCAGGGCCAATTTTAACCCTAGGGCCATGATGTAAACAAAAATGGTAGATGTCCACTAGGCTATAAAACAACTCCAGGCCTTTTAGTTTCTGACATGAAGATTTTTCTAGTTTTCCTATTTAAGTCTATGTAAAATCAAGGGACCCCTGTGGCGGGGCCAATTCTGACACCAGGGTCATGTTTTGAACAAACTTGGTAGATGTCTATAAGGCCATGTTACACACCAAATACCAGTATCTGTATTCCAGGCCTTGTGGTTTCTGACAAGAAGAATTTTCTAGATTTTCCTATATATACCTATGTAAATAAAGTGACCCCTGGGGCAGGGCTAATTTTGACACTAGGGTCATGTTTAAAAAAAAACTTGGTGGAGGTCCACTAGACTATGCTACACACCAAATATCTAAGCACTAGGCCCTGCAGTTTTACAGAAGGAAGATTTTCAAAGATTGCCTTTTTAAAATGTATTTTTAGCTCCTATGACCTACATTTTCAACAAATCAAAACAATTTGAACAATTTTGATAGAGAGCATCATAAGGATCAATCCTGTGAAATTTGGTCAAATTCCATTCTGCAGTTTAGGAGGAGATGTCTTTAAACAAGAGGGCCATAGAGGCCCTGAATTACTCGAATGAGTAGGGTTACCCTACTAAAACATTTTGAAATCTGGCCAGTAGTTTTGAAGGAAATTATTTTTAAAGTTTTCATTTTTTTTTTTCATTCCATTGCCATGGCAACAAGAGTTCAACATGGATCAAGTTTATTTTAGTAACTTTTGTGAAGGTTCACCCAAGGATCATCCCTGCCAAGTTTAATCAAATTCTGATTAGCTGTTCCAGAGGAGATGTCATTTAAAGCAAATTGTTGACGATGTACGACTTATGACAGATGACGACGGAGGCAGGGTGATCCTAATAGCATACCATGAGCACGTTGTGGTCAGGTGAGATAAAAAAGAAATTGTTTATGATGGATGCATGCACAGATGGACGCACACACAGACACCCTGCCAAAAGGCAATCACAATAGCTCACCACGAGCATGTTGTGATTAGGTGAGCTTAAAACTGGAAAGGCATATTATATTTTGACTATTTATAAAAAAACTTGCTTTAATAATAATACTGATGAAAACTTGGTCCAAAATATCCTAGATTTTCTAGATAGCATTCTAGTTTTGGCATGTATAAATAGTTATTTTTCAAGTTGCCCTGTGGGTTAGACATTCCAACCCATCTCAAGTTGAAATTTCTCTTAAATCATAAAGAAATCCCAAATTTCTTGTTCCCAGTCTGTAAGTTTTTACAAGAATTTCATCAATTATTTGTTAAATTTTGTATATCCAAAAAAGCACTGAGGAAGACCTACCTTAATGTATTTCAATAGTAGGTCTATTTAAAGAGAGCTCTCTAATACTCTTAGCTTTGGGACACCCTTGATTTTAGAGAACCTAGAACTATCACTACAGGTGATTAATGCACCTGTATCCAACCTTTATTGCAGGTAATGTGAGTGTTGGACTGGACAGAACAGGAAATGTGTGATTCATATATAGCCTCCCATTTTTTGTAAAGCAGAAGAATAATTATTTTTTGTGTCTCTTCACTTTCCGTGTGTGTGTTCTACACCTTCCATCTGATAATTTTTTAATCACTCTAAGTTATGGGACACAAATGATCTAATTATGAGTTTCAGTAATGTCACCCAGCATTTTAGACAGCAGGAGCACAAAATACATATTGCCCTGAAACTTACTTGAGGCAGGCAGGTTTTCTGCATAGTGTATGAATTTTTCATGCAAAAGGAATGTGTGCAAATGACAGTATTATAGACTTTTTTGGACAAAAAAAAATATTCCTAAAACTTAAGAGTGGTTACTCTAGTCCTCAAATAATTGAGTTAATCCTTTGATTCATGAATATTCATTTACATTTTTATGACTACAATTTACTTAATTTGAATAATATCTCCAACTACCTGTAACCTCCTTGTCATTTGCTGACCACTCTGCTTTTTCATTTTTACACACCCATCCATGTGTCTCCATACAGTACAGCAGTCTGTTACATTCTTGACCCTTCAAACCAACCTGGCTTGCAATTTTGGCTTTCTTCACTGGTGACGACATCTCTCGTAACACAGCCATAATTTTGGGCATATAATCTTGGAAAAGAATTAAACAGAAACAATGTTGATGTATAGGAGTGTACTGACGCTTCAGCAGTAATTCAATCAAACAGCAACATCCTGATAGCAGAAACATGTTTATGTATATGTACTTTTGTATTAATAAAAAAACACAAAAAATTAATTTAGAATAAATAGGAAAGCAAGGCTTAGGATAAAATTAAAAATATTTTTGTTTGCAGTGCCCCGACTGACCCATCAAAATGGCCCCTACTAAATTTTTCTTTTAGGTCTTTAAGTTGAAAACATTTTTTTATATTTTTAAGTCCTTCCATAGAAAAAAGCACATTTGGCTATACTTTTTTATCATTTGAAATTAAGAAGAAAAAAAAAAAAAAACCTACCTACCCACCCCTAGAATTCAGGGTTGGAGGACTACAAACAAACAATTTTTTAATGATAGCCTTAGCATTTGCCACCCTGAAATGTTTAATAATCATGAGATTCAATAAAGATTCATGCAAGTCTTACCAGCTGGATAAGAGCTAAATTCAGTTCCCAATGCATATAAGGCCAAAAAAAATAATATAAGGCCAAAAAAAATATAGTTCCATTTCTGGTCTCCAGCAAATAAAACAAGAGGGCCAAGATGGCCCTTGGTCGCTCACCTGAGAAAGATGATTGCTTAAGAAATAAAGATGCTTGAGTGTAAAAGTGAAATCTGGCTTTTTTTATGGTGAAATGGGCATAACTCCTGAATTTACAAGTCAATATCAGTTATAATTGAACCCGATTGTGAGATTATGGGCATAAACATTGTCTTAAAGTTTAAAAATGATTGTTAAAAAAATGAAGTTGGTAGAGAATAAACAAAGTGAAATCTTGCATTTTTTGTATTAAAAGGGGCATAACTCCTGACCTAAATGACCCATCTCAGCCACAATTGAACTCAATCGCGACATTATGGTCATTAACAATGTCATAAAGTTTGAAGATGATTGCTCAAAAGATGAAGATGCTAGAGTGTAAACAAAGTGATTTCTGGCATTTTTTGAATATTAAAAGGGGCATTACTTCTGAACTAATTGATGGATCTCAGCATTAATCACTGAACTAATTGATGGATCTCAGCATTAATCAAACTGAAATGAGACCTTATGGTCATAAACATTGTAATAAAGTTTGAAGATGATTGCTCAAAAGATGAAGATGCTAGAGTGTAAACAACGTGAAATCTGGCATTTTTTTATATTAAAAGGGGCTTAACTCCTGACCTAATCAACTGATCTCAGTCATAATCAAACTCAATCGAGACATTATGGTCATAAGTATTGCCATAAAGTTTGAAGATGATTGCTCAAAAGATGAAGATGCTAGAGTGTAAACAAAAAGTGAAATATGGCATTTTTTGAATATTAAAAGGGGCATAACTCCTGACCTAAATGATGAATCTCAGCCATAATCGAACTCAATCGAGACCTTATGGTCATAAGCATTGCCATAAAGTTTGAAGAGGATTGCTCAAAAGATGAAGATGCTAGAGTGTAAACAACTTGAAATATGGCATTTTTTGAATATTAAAAGGGGCATAACTCCTGACCTAATGGTACGATATCAGCCATAATAAAACTTGGCCGTGATTTTATGGTTATAAACATTGATATAAAGTTTGAAGATAATTGCTCATGAAATGAAGATGCTAGAGTGCAAACAATGTGAAATCTGGCTTTTTTGAATTTTAAAAGGGACATAACTCCTGACCTAATGTTCCGATATCAGCAATAATCAAACTTGTCCAAGATTTTATGGTTATAAACATTGTTTTAAAGTTTGAAGATAATTGCTCATAAAATGAAGATGCTAGAGTGCAAACGAACAAATTGTGGACGACGGACGGACGGACGACGGACATTCATCGATCCTAAAAGCTCATCCTGAGCACACGTGCTCAGGTGAGCTAAAAAAGAGGGTCAGTATGTTGGGATTTTATTTTGTTTATTTTATTTCTTAACAGGAAACGAAAGGTAAAAAAGGGGGAAATATTTTTTTAAAAGCGAAAAGGTAAAAAACTTTAAGGTTGGTCGTAAAAAAAAAGGGTCGGTCGGTTATTGAAACAGACCTTTTTTTTTTTGGCCTAATTATTCTTTTTTATATCAAACCTTTTTTATATCAAATATAAACCAGAGCTGTTAGAGGACATGCTCTGCTATTCGAAATGCTTGTTGGTAAATCAAACGAAATCTATTTCAAATCTTCACAAACCCTGTATATAATAATAGCCAACAAGAGCACTGCATGCGGGTTTGTTTTTGCAAACGTTACATATTTTTGTTAAATATTTAAAAAAGTTGACCTTGAAAATAACAACTAAAACTATATGCCTTTACATGCAAAGATAAAGTACCATACCCTTTAAATATGACCTTTGATCTTGAATGATGACCTTGACCTATGCATGGAATAGAATGTTTACAACACAAAAATTTGAAAACAAATAAAATTACAATGGCTAATCCATTGAGTTTTCGATAATCAAGACAAAACCGTAAAATATGAAGATATTTTTTTTTAACTTCTTTATCTGTCTAGTAATCATGACCGAAATCACACCTGCACAAAGTTTAAAAAAAAAATCATTGAAAAATGACACGCACACATTATGGAAATTATGGCTAACGTTAAAAGTTTTTTGTTAAACATTATAAAAATAGATCAAAGTTCAAAGGTCAAGGTCAAAAGTCCAAAAGTTAACATTGATGGAAAAGTCTTGCCACAAGGAATTCACATGTGAAATATCAGAGCCATGTTGGTAACAGTTCTGAAATGATAGGCATTTTAAAGAGTCCAAAAATTACAATAAAATAAGTCAAGGTCAAGGTCAATAGGTGAAATATATGCATATGTCCGGATCTGCCTGGTCAAAATGAATATGCATACTAAAACTGAATGTTGTATATTAGTAGAAAAGTTATGGCCAACGTTAAGATTCCGGACGACGACAATGACGACTAATGACAAGGACGACGACAACGCAGATGCCGGAGTTACAATAGCTCGTATTTTTTTCTTAAAAAAAAAAAAGACGAGTTAAAACTGATCTACACTGAAGTCTGATACTCCTGAATATACTTATAAAGTCTTAAATCAATCCCATAGTTACTGAGACATTAGCATAATAACACTGTGCTTGCAAAACTTTAATCAAAATATTAAAGTTAGAAAAAAGGGCAATATTTTGTCAAGAGTTAACCTCCTTGGTTTTGTGATGCCCATGAACACACATATAAAATTTCAAATCAATACCATAAATAATTTTTTAGAAATAAGCTGGATAGTAGCTTTCATGCAAAACTTTAACCAAATTTTCTATTGCATGCAAAACTTTAACCAAATTTTCTATTGAATGCAAAACTTTAACCAAAAAGTCTAAGCCAACAAGAAATGTTTGTATAACATATATGCCCACCTCATATGCCATAATATTTATATAGCTATATTACATGTATGATACTTGACTTCATAACATGGGCATGTCACATAATGGTCCAGAACTTATCTTAGTGAAAGCAAACAGAACTGCAAGATTATTTGAAAATCCTGTGACCACATTTAAATTACAGCCCAGAAAAGCAAATAACCTTTGACTCTGTGCGACCTTGACCTCAATGCTGTGCACCTAGCTCTTGTACGTGACATGCTGTCTTATTGAGGTTAATATAAGTGCCAAGTTATTTAAAAATCCTATTATCCATGTCTAAGTTACAGCTCAGACAAGCAAATCAAACTCCATGACCTTTGACCTCTATGTGTGACCTTGACCTTTGAACTAGGAATGAAACTCTTGTGCCTGACTCTCCATCTAATTGTGGTTAACAAAACGTTATTTGAAAATCCTGCAATCTCAGACATGATTAAATCTAGACGAACACATTTACATATTAATGCATACACATACATACACCAAACCGCCATTGTGGTCGGGCTCACTGCAAGCGGGCTTGACAAAAAATGGTTTCCTATTACTTATAAGCAACAATTGTGCAATATCTGATATAAAAGAGATACTTACAGTTATAAGTTGGACAATGCTTTCGTAACACAATGTTAAAGAGAATTTATGACCTTATGACCTTGACTTCTGATGTACAGACCCAAAAAATCAATAGGGTTCTTCTACTAGTCCTAAGTATCTATTGCATAATGTTTGAGACCTAGGAGTCTATTAGATTTTGAGTATTCAGTCGAACAATGCTTAAATTACAGTGTTTGTGAGAATTTAACTTATTACCTCATGACCTTGACCTTTGAGGTACAACTCCGAAAAATCTATAGGGGTCTTCTACTAGTCATAAGCAACAATCATACCAAATTTGAGACCTCAGGGTTAAATAAAACTTAAGTTATCACTCGGACAAGACTTTCATATAAACAAGAGGGCCAAGATGGCCCTTGATCGCTCACCTGAGAAAGATGATTGCTTAAGAAATAAAGATGCTAGAGTGTAAACAAAGTGAAATCTGGCCTTTTTTATGGTGAAAAAGGCATAACTCCTAAATTAACTAGTCAATATCAGTTATACTTGAACCCAGTTGCAAGATTATGGGCATAAACATTGTCTTAAAGTTTAAAAAAGATTGTTTAAAAAAATGAAGTTGGTAGAGAGTAAACAAAGTGAAATCTTACATTTTTTTGTTAAAAGGGGCATAACTCCTGACCTAATTGGCCCATCTCAGCCACAATTGTACTCAATTAAGACATTATTGTCATTAACAATGTCATAAAGTTTGAAAAAAAAACAAAGTTTAAAAGGGGCAAATCCTGACCTAATCAACAGTTCTCAGCTTTAATCAAACTCAGTCGAGACATTATGGTCATAAGCATTGCCATAAAGTTTGAAGATGATTGCTCAAAAGATGAAGATGCTAGAGTGTAAACAACGTGAAATCTGGCATTTTTTGAATATTGAAAGGGCTTAACTCCTGACCTTATTGACCGATCTCAGCCATAATCAAACTCAATCGTGATATTATGGTCATAAACATTGCCATAAAGTTTGAAGATGATTGCTCAAAAGATGAAGATCTAGAGTGTAAAGAAAGTGAAATTTGGCTTTTTTTTTATATTAAAAGGGGCTCAACTCCTGACCTAATAGACCGATCTCTGCCATAATCAAACTCAACCGAGACATTGTGGTCATAAGCATTGTCATAAAGTTTGAAGATGATTGCTCAAAAGATGAAGATGCTAGAGTGTAAACAACGTGAAATCTGGCATTTTTTGAATATTAAAAGGGGCATAACTCCTGACCTAATAGACCGATCACAGCCATAATTGAACTCAATCAAGACATTGTGGTCATAAACAGTGTCATAAAGTTTGAAGATGATTACTTAAGAAATAAAGGTGATAGAGTGTAAACACTAAATTGTTGACGCCGCACGACAGACACTCACGGGATCACAATAGCTCACCCTGAGCTTTGCTCAGGTGAGCTAAAAATATGTTAATATGTGACCTTGACCTTTAAGGTATTAACACAAAAATCAATAGGGGTCATCTACTAGTCAAAAGCAACAACCATATAAAGTTTGAGCTTTAAGGGTCAAACTGAACTTAAGTTATCACTCGGACAAAGTTTGGTCTGTCGGTACCGATATGTGCAAAACAATATGCACACTCTTCTTAGAAAGGGGATCATAAAAAGTGGCCTTAATCTGCATTAAATTCGGTCAAAAACTGTCCGTCTCTATAGTATGATACCACTGAATATATTAATGAAGTTTCAAATAAATCCTATGCCTAGTTACTGAGATATGAACATATTCATAAACTTTCAAGTCAATACAATGAATGGTTATTGATAGTAACTTGCATGCAAAACTTAACCAAAAGCTGCAATGCCAATGCCGATGCAAGGGTGACTGCAATAGTTCTCATATTCTTTGAATAGTCAAGTTTAAAAAATGAAAAAAACTGTTAGTGAGCCATAAAATGATATATCTACCTTTGTACTGCAGGTACAACTTTTGATCACACTGGGAGCTCATTGTCTGGCTGGTCTCAATCTGAAGCTCTCGCCTGGGAACTGAAAAATATATTAATGTATTCAGAGTAGTGAAAATTTTTACAAACGTTTTTTTGTTTGCTTTATAGCTCCATTTTTAATCCTTTACCTGAAGTCTGAGTCATAAATTTCAGCTTCACACATTGATGAATAATGGCTCTCTCTTGAAAACTAAGAACCAACTAAAAGCAAATTTCTATTTAACCGTTTATTTACATCATAAATATTTATAACAAATATAATTTCATGAAAATTTTTTTTCAGGGCAGATACATGATACCAGATTAATTAGTCCTTTGTCTCATGAATATTTATGTTAAAGATTATAACTTGATGAATATCAATCTACCAAACTTTAAATGGTATATACAACAATGTTGTTGTCTTTTATCTTTCCTATGTAAAAATCCACTTGTCCGCTTGTATTTACAAGTGAATTTCAGACCGAGGAGTGTTTAGGGAAATCATGCTCGTCCGACCGGGGGCATAAAAATGAATTACATATCGTTACCATCGTTAGTCAAGATGATAAAATTCTTTATTTAATCAGGGGAGCTGCAAGCGCAGACTGGTTTGCAATATTCTATGCATTTTTTTTGATACGTTTTTGTAAGTTTGAGGCACGGTCTGGGATACAAATTTGTTCTGTCAATAAAGACGCTTTTTGGCAGCAGAGATGACGATATTAAGACATTGATTGGTATACAAATTTACAAGAAGCAAAAGTTAGCAAAATTAAAATCATGTAAGGACAAGCAAACTTTGTATAAGGATGAGTAAGATTTTTCATCTACTCATCCTACAGGAGGAGAGACCTAAAAACATTTTTTTACACCCCTGAATGACATGTACAGGCAGCCATGTAGAGCACTTACAATAGGAATATATGAAATATATATATGGCTTAATTTCTGCCCCCTCTCTTCCCACTTATGTTTTAAAAACAATACTCAAGTAGGATTTCTGACTAAAACAAAAATATCTATCTAGCTATCTGCTCAGTTTTCTTAGAATAAAATAATAAATTCTTGTATTTCTTAGAGTATTAAATTTGATGCAATTATTTTAATTTAATTAAAATAAGCTGCACATATTTTATCCATTAATGATTTATTTCAAAACCACAAAAACAAAGCATGAATGACCTGAAGAAATAACCTACATTACAGAACTAGAGCTATCACTAAAGGTGATTAATACCCCCGCAAAATGCTTTGATACAGGAGAAGCCAGACTTCAGGTCGAATATAGACAAGAACCTGTATACATAGTATATTGGTTATGATAGTAAGTAATAAGTAAGTAAAGTCTTTATTTAAAGTGGATAGAGAGTCAATTATGGTTGTTTGGCACAGCAGATTAAATGTGTAGAGTTACAGTTCTTGGACACTGCACTTCTAGTCGCAATTTGTTTACATTTTAAGTTTCAAGTAAATACCATGTATAATATTCAAGTTATGTTGTGACAAGAATAAAAAGCAATTGAACAAAGGATATAAATAAACTAGAACTCTGCGAGTCGGATGTGTTGCCTGACGATGACTTATCTGTTGACAGTAAAGATGCCAGTTTGTCACTTTCTTTTAAGAATTTGATATCACTCCAGGTCATTGCAAGAAACATACATATCAAGTCTCAAGTCATTAAAACTTATGGTGAAAATGTTATGCTCCGGACAAGAAATGCTCTAAGGAAATCAAGGTAGAGTTACAGTTCTTTTGCACTTCACTCTGATCATTGCAAGAAACATACATACCAAGTCTCAAGTCATTCAAACTTATGATGAAAAAGTTATGATCCGGACAAGAAATGCTCTAAGAAAATCAATCAAAGGGGAATAACTCAAAAAGCGCACAAGGCAGAGTTATGGTACTTGTGCACTGCACTCTGGGTCATTGCAAGAAACATACATACCAAGTCTAAAGTCATTCAAACTTATAGTGAAAAAGTTATGCTCCGGACAAGAAATGCTCCAAGAAAATCTATCAAAGGGGAATAACTCAAAAAGCGCACAAGGTAGAGTTACAGTTCTTTTGCACTTCGCTCTGGTCATTGCAAGAAACATACATACCAAGTCTTAAGTCATTAAAACTTATGAAACAAGGTATTTTTTCTCAAGGTCATTGCAAGAAACATACATACCAAGTCTTAAGTCATTCAAAATTATGGTGAAAAAGTTATGCTCCGGACAAGAAATGCTCCAAGAAAATCTATCAAAGGGGAATAACTCAAAAAGCGCACAAGGTAGAGTTATGGTTCTTGTGCACTGAACTGCGGGTCATTGCAAGAAACATGCATATCAATTCTCAAGTCATTCAAACTTATGGTGAAGTTATGCTGCCACCGCTGACACTGCCGCCGCCGCCGAAAGTAACCCCTATATGTCGCCTGACTCTTGTCAGACGAGACAAAAATGGGACCGTGTAGAGTTACAGTTCTTGGACACGGTACTTTTCCTAGTCGCCATATGTTTACATTTTAAGTTTCAAGTCAATACCTTGTATAATTTTCAAGATATATTCCGGACAAGAAAAAACAGAATTAAACAAGGGAGATAATTAAAAAATGGACCAGGGCAATAACTCTGCCATCCTTGAAACAACTCAAGTGTAATTTATGTCACGCACCTCTCCACAACCAAAATGCACACACAAAATTTGAAATGAGTTTAATGTAGAAATGTAGAAGAAGTTCACGTCACAAGATATTTAGAGTCGAATCAGGAGCAATAACTCTCTAATCCATGAGATAACTCAAGTGAAATTTATGTCACACACCTCTCAACCTGATTATGAATGCACAAACAACAAAATCGGTTAAGAAATGTAGAAGTAGTTTGCATCACAAGTTTTTGGGATAGACGGACAGACCGACAAACCAACAGACTGACTCCTGTATAGCCCCTCTCAAACTTTGTGGAGGTATAATTATGTACCACATGTCTTATTTTTAAGGGCTTTTTTTTTGCATTTTCTGTGCTCATTTTTTACAATTCAGAGCTTGAGTGCCAGTATGATTTGCTGGTGCAAAAAAACAAAAACAATAATAACAAGAGGCCCAAGGGCCATAAACGCTCACCAGTGTAAATCAGCATATTCAAGATGATTTTTTCTATAAGGAAATCAAATGACAAACCAGAGTTTTCAATTATTTTTTCTATTTGTTGCCATGGCAACAATAATAATAAAAAAAAGTAAAACCGCTTTTGTTATACTTGAAAGCATCTCAGTTTTATGACTAAATGCTATACACTTTTAATTTGTCTTGTCTATGTTTTGACTAATCATTTATACAGATGAATAAAATATATTGGTGAATGTTGAAAGAAGGGGGGCCACCCTTACCAAGTTCTTGTGAAATTCCAGAACTAATTGAGCGAGGGTCAGGAACATGTGACAGCTGTGCTGAATTGGTTGTCTGCAGTGCTGAATTCAACGTCCTATCATTAAAGGGCACTCTGGATGCTGAGTTTGGAGATCTATTAAGTCTCGAGTTACCTCCCCATGGTGACTCTCCAATGTGTAGAGACCCACTTGGGTAATCCTGACTTTCTGGACTTCTATGGAAAGAGCTCCCATGCCCTAGTGAACTGTTATCCTCTGAAGACCACCTTCGAAGTGATGAGTCGACAACTGAGATACAAATTACAACTGTTTTAATAACTGATTCCTTCAGAAACAGTTTAAGAGTCAGTCCATTTGAGAATTGTTATCAGCAGCTGCCTACAGTCAGTGTCAACAATCATAAAGTAGTATTGAGCATTGCAACTAACAAAATGTTTTACTATATATATATATATATATATAAATCCACAATCATAAAGTGGTATTGAGCATTGCAACTAACAAAATGTATATCCTTTTTCTAATTTTCATAATGAGCAGATATGCTGAACTTGATCCTTGAAAGAACTTTCAAAATGTGTTTTAAACTTTTTATATGTAACAAAAGGGCCATAGAGGCCCCGAATCACTCACCTGGGTTGTATAGGGTTACCCAAGGAACATCTGTACTAAAACATTTTGAAATCTGGCCCGTAGTTTTGAAGGAGATGATTTTTAAAGTTTTCATCATTTTTTTCTTTCCGTTACCAAGGCAACCAGAGTTCTACATGGATCAAGTTTATTTTGGCAACTTTTGTTAAGATTCACCCAAGGATCAGATGTCATTTAAAGCAAATTGTTGACGACAGACGACGCAGGTTATCACAAAAGCTCACCTTCATTTCATTTCATATTGACAGTCTGGACGGCCATCCGTCCATCTCTTGGTTTTTTTGTCCGGGCCATAACTCAAAAAGTATAAAGTATGAAGTCCGGATGGACAAGCTGAATCCAGTATATCCCCCTTACAACTTCGTTGTGCGGGGGGAGGGGGGTATAATAAAGTGAACCCTGCAGGGCCAATTTTAACCCTAGGGCCATGATGTAAACAAAAATGGTAGATATCCACTAGGCCATAAAACAACTCCAGGCCCTTCAGTGTCTTACATGAAGATTTTTCTAGTTTTCCTATTTAAGTGAATCAAATGACCCCTGTGGCAGGGCCAATTCTGACGCCAGGGTCATGATTTGAAGAAACTTGGAAGATGTCTATAAGGCCATGTTACACACCAAATACCGGTATCTGTATTCCAGGCCTTGTGGTTTCTGACAAGAAGAATTTTCTAGATTTTCCCATATATGCCTATGTAAATAAAGTGACCCCTGGGGCAGGGCCAATTTTGACACCAGGGTCATGTTTAAAAAAAAACTTGGTGGAGGTCCACTAGACTATGCTACACACCAAATATCTAAGCTCTAGGCCCTGCAGTTTTACAGAAGGAAGATTTTCAAAGATTGCCTTTTTAAAATCTATTTTTAGCTCCTATGACCTACTTTTTCAACAAATCAAAACAATTCGAACAATTTTGATGGAGAGCATCATCAGGATCAATCCTGTGAAATTTGGTCAAATTCCATTCTGCAGTTTAGGAGGATATGGTTTTAAACAAGAGGGCCATAGAGGCCCTGAATTGCTCAACTGAGTAGGGTTACCCAAGAAAACATTTTGAAATCTGGCCAGTAGTTTTGAAGGAAATTATTTTTAAAGTTTTCATATTTTTTTCTTTCCATTGCCATGGCAACAAGAGTTCAACATGGATCAAGTTTATTTTAGTAACTTTTGTGAAGGTTCACCCAAGGATCGTCCCTGCCAAGTTTAATCAAATTCTGATTAGCTGTTCCAGAGGAGATGTCGTTTAAAGTAAATTGCTGACAATGTACGACTCACGACGAGACGACGAGGCAGGGTGATCCTAATAGCTTACCATGAGCACGTTGTGGTCAGGTGAGATAAAAAAGAAATTGTTTATGCTGAATGCATGCACAGATGGACGCACACACAGACACCCTGCCAAAAGGCAATCACAATAACTCACCATGAGCATGTTGTGATTAGGTGAGCTTAAAACTGGAAAGGCATATTATGTTTTGACTATTTTTAAAAATTTGCTTTAATAATAATACTGATGAAAACTTGGTCCAAAATATCCTAGATTTTTTAGATAGCATTCTAGTTTTGGCAGGTATAAATAGTTATTTTTCAAGTTGCCCTGTGGGTTAGACATTCCAACCCATCTCAAGTTGAAATTTCTCTTAAATCATAAAGAAATCCCAAATTTCTTGTTCCCAGTCTGTAAGTTTTTACAAGAATTTCATCAATTATTTGTTAAATTTTGTATATCCAAAAAAAGCACTGAGAAAGACCTACCTTTAGTTAATGTATTTCAATAGTAGGTCTATTTAAAGAGAGTTCTCTAATACTCTTAGCTTTGGGACACCCTTGATTTTAGAGAACCTAGAACTATCACTACAGTTGATTAATGCACCTGTATCCAACCTTTATTGCAGGTAATGAGAGTGTTGTTGTTGTTGTATTGGGGTTTACCGTCACTGCGATAGTATTTCAATCATATAGCGACGTCCAGCTAATTACAGGTGGAGGAAGACCCCCGAGTACACAGAGGTACCCGGGTAGAACCACCGACCTACAGTAAGCCAGCTGGAAGGCTGAGAGTGTAGGACTGGACAGAACCGGAAATGTGTGATTCATATACAGCCTCCACTTTTTGTGAAGCAGAAGAATAATTATTTTTTTGTGTCTCTTCACTTTCTGTGTGTGTGTTCTACACTTCCCATCTGATAATTTTTTAATCACTCTTAAGTTATGGGACACAAATGATCTAATTATCAGTTTCAGTAATGTCAGCATTTTAGACAGTGGGTGCACAAAATACATATTGCCCTGAAACTTACTTGAGGCAGGCAGGTTTTCTGCATAGTGTATGAATTTTTCATGTAGAAGGAATGTGTGCAAATGACAGTATTATACAGACTTTTTCGGACAAAAACAATTATTCCTAAAACTTAAGAGTGATTACTATAGTCCTCAAATAATAGGGTTAAGAGTTAATCCTTTGATTCATGAATATTCATTTACATGTTTATGACTACAATTTATTTAATTTGAATAATATATACCTGTAACCTCCTTGTCAGTTGCTGACCACTCTGCTTTTTCATTTTTACACACCCATCCATGTTCCTCCATACAGTACAGCAGTCTGTTACATTCTGGAACCTTCAAACCAACCTGGCTTGCAATTTTGGCTTTCTTCACTGGTGAGGACATCCTTCGTAACACAGCCATAATTTTGGGCATATAATCTTGGAAAAGAATTAAACAGAAACAATGTTGATGTATAGGAGTGTACTGACGCTTCAGCAGTAATTCAATCAAACAGCAACATCCTGATAGCAGAAACATGCGTATGTATATGTACTTTTGTATTAATAAAAAAACACAAAAAATTAATTTAGAATAAATAGGAAAGCAAGGCTTACGCCAAAATTAAAAATAATTTTGTTTGTAGTGCCCCGACTGACCCATCAAAATGGCCCCTACTAAATTTTTCTTTTAGGTCTTTAAGTTAAAAACATTTTTTTTTATATTTTTAAGTCCATTCCATTGAAAAAAAAAAGCACATTTGGCTATACTTTTTTATCACTTGAATTTAAGTAGAAAAAAAAACTACCTACCTACCCACCCCTAGAATTCAGGGTTGGAGGACTACAAACAAACAATTTTTTTAATGATAGCCTTAGCATTTGCCACCCTGAAATGTTTAATAATCATGGGATTCAATAAAGATTCATGCAAGTCTTACCAGCTGGATAAGAGCTAAGTTCAGTTCCCAATGCATATAATGCCCAAAAAAATATAGTTCCATTTCTGGTCTCCAGCAAATAAAAAAGAGGGTCAGTATGTCGGGATTTTATTTTTGTTTATTTTATTTCTTAACAGTAAACGAAAGGTAAAAAAGGGGGAAATATTTTTTTAAAAGCGAAAAGGTAAAAAACTTTAAGGTTGGTCGTTAAAAAAAAGGGTCGGTCGATGACTGAAATGGAACTTTTTTTTTTTTGGCCTAAGTATTCTTTTTCATATCAAACCTTTTGAAATATAAACCAGAGCTGTTAGAGGACATGCTCTGCTATTCGAAATGCTTGTTGGTAAATCAAACAAAATCTATTTCAAATCTTCACAAACCCTGTATATAATAACAGTCAACAAGAGCATAGCATGCGGGTGCCAATGCTCGTTTGTTTTTGTAAATGTTACATATTTCTGTTAAACATTTAAACAAGAGGGCCATGATGGCCCTGAATCGCTCACCTGATTATAATGAGCAAAATATGTTGGATTTTTCATATTGACCTACTTTTTGACCCCACATGACCCACTTTTGAACTTGTCCAAGATTTTATGGAAAAAGACATTCTGAACAAGTTTCATGAAGATATGGCCAAAAATGTGGCCTATGGAGTGTAAACAATGTTTTTCTAAGATTTGACCTCATGACCTACTTTTTGACCCCACATGGCCCAAATTCAAACTTTTCAAAGATTTTATGGAAATAAACATTCTGACCAAGTTTCATAAAGATTGAGCCAAAAATGTGACCTCTAGAGTGTTAACAAGGTTTTTCTAAGACTTGACCTCGTGACCTACTTTTTGACCCCACATGACCCAATTTTGAACTTGTCCAAGATTTTATGGAGAGAAACATTATGACCAAGTTTCATTAGGATTGGGCTAAAAATGTGGCTTCTAGAGTGTTAACAAGGTTTTCATAAGACTTGACCTTGTGACCTTTTTTTGACCCCTCATGACCCAATTTATGGAGACAAACATTCTGACTAAGTTTCATGAAGATTGGCCTAAAAATATGGCCTCTAGACTGTTAACAAGCCAAATTGTTAACGACGCACGACGGACGCCAGACGAAGGGCCATCACAAAAGCTCATGAATATGAATATGAAGACATTTTTTTTTAAACTTCTTTATCTGTCTAGTAATCATGACCGAAATCACACCTGCACAGGTTCATATCACAACAAATTAGTATACAAAGTTTAAACAAGAGGGCCAAGATGGCTCTGTGTCGCTCACCTGATTAAGATGACTGTGTTAGGCAAAATGCCAAAAAATCTGGCATCTAAAGTGTTTTTCTAACATTTGACTAAGTGGCCTACATTTTGATCCTTCCTGAATTTGCACTCAACTGGGAATTCATGCAGTCATCATTCATAACAAGTTAAATGAAGACTGGGAAAAAGTGTTCACAAGATTTTTCTAAAATTTGCGCTGGTGACCTACTTTTTGCCCCTTTGTTGCCCAGTTTTGAATTTATCCGAGATTTGATGTAAACAAACATTCTGACCAAGTTTCATAAAGATTGGGCCAAAACTGTGGCCTCTAGAGTGTTCACAAGGTTTTTCTAAGATACCTGGTGACCTTTATTTTGACCCAACATGACCCATTTCCAACCCATCCGAGATATCATGTAGACAAACATCCTGACCAAGTTTCATGAAGATTGGCCCAAAAACTGTGGCCTCTAGAGTGTTCACAAGCAATTGTTGACGATGGACGACTGACGACGCACGACGGACAAAAGGCGATCACAAAAGCTCACCCGAGCACAAGTGCTCAGGTGAGCTAAAAAAAAAATCATTGAAAAATGACACACACACACACACACACATATATATATATACAGTAAAACCTCGATAATGAGACCACTATTGGGTCCATCTGAAAGTGGTCTTATTATTGAGTTGGTCTCATTAATGAGTGTGGTCTTTTCATAAATATTTCATTTCAATGTTGATCAAATTCAATACTTGTTTTAATTTGATAGATGAAAATAATATCTCTTGAATCAATTTAATGTTTTTAAAAAGTTTTGTTATGAAATGTAATCCTGATTATTTTTATAAAACTTTTTTTCACATTTAAAATTAAAATCTATGGTCATATCATGCCGATTAAAAGTCTACCCATTTTAAATTTCTCTAATTTTCCTATAATTATCAAAGTGATTGCTTATTCAATTGTTGTAGTAATAAGCTTTTTTTTAATTAACCAGTTGTCTCCGACTTTTCCCCATGCTGTTTTGATTCAAGACAATTTCTTTTGAATTTAAAGATCTTAACGTTTGATTTAAGTTTAAATCAAAGTCTTTGGGAAGTAGTTATGAAAGTGATTGACTAATATGACAGGATGTCTAATTCTATTTTAGTCAAGTTTTCGTGGGAAGTCTTTGTGCCAATTAATGACTGTCAAAACTTTAGTCAATCGAAACGCATCACGGTGGTTGTTACTGCTAATCAGGGGCAGCTCATCTGGACATATAACAAATACTCGTTGGCTTGACAGGAAATACATCCGTATATCCCAAGATTGCTCTCTGTTACGTAATATTACCCATCTCACCCATTGTTTTCACTCTCCACCGAATCTGTTATCAAAACATCCGAATTACGGCACGTGCGACCTTCACCTGTACCGGAAACCAGATGTCGTAAAATGACAACTTGAATCAACTTTTTTACAGGACCATCGTTCGCATTATTGAGGTCAAAAGAAGACTAATTTTACGATTTGGTCCGATTTTAGTGGTCTTTTTATGCAATTTTGAGTTGCCCGCTTTAATGAGGTGAGCGACCATTGAAATATATAGAGAAAAATTCGGGTCCGACAAAATGTGCCCGTAATATTGAGTTGGTCGTGATAATGAGTTGGTCGCAGAGTGAGGTTTTACTGTATATATATATATATATATATATATATATATATATATATATATATTAAAACTTGTCCAAAGTTATGGTAAAATAAGGTCAAAGGTCAAGGTCAATAGATGAAATATTCAGGTATCTCTGAATAGGCTTTGTCAAGATGAAAATGCATACCAAAAATTAAGTTGTATGTCGAACAGTAGAGAAATTATGGCTAACGTTAAAGTTTTTTGTTAAACATTATAAAAATAGATCAAAGGTCAAGGTCAAAAGTCCAAAAGTTAACATTGATGGAAAAGTCTTGCCACAAGGAATTCCCATGTGAAATATCAGAGCCATGTTGGTAACAGTTCTGAAATGAAAGGCATTTTAAAGAGTCCAAAAGTTACAATAAGTTACAATAAAATAGGTCAAGGTCAATAGGTGAAATATATGCATATGTCCGGATCTGCCTGGTCAAAATGAATAAGCATACTAAAACTGAATGTTGTATATTAGTAGAAAAGTTATGGCCAACGTTAAGATTCCGGACGACAACAATGACGACTAATGACAAGGACGACGACGACAAAGCAGATGCCGGAGTTAAAATAGCTCGTATTTTTTTTCTTAAAAAAAAAAAAGACGAGCTAAAACTGATCTACACTGAAGTCTGATACTCCTGAATATACATATGAAGTCTTAAATCAATCCCACAGTTACTGAGACATTAGCATAATAACACTGTACTTGCAAAACTTTAATCAAAATATTAAAGTTAGAAAAAGGGCAACATTTTGTCAAGAGTTATCCTCCTTTGTTTTCTAATGCCCATGAACACACATATAAAATTTCAAATCAATACCATAAATGATTTTTTAGATATAAGCTGGATAGTAGCTTTCATGCAAAGCAAAACTTTAACCAAATTTTCTATTGCATGCAAAACTTTAACCAAACTTTCTATTGAATGCAAAACTTTAACCAAAAAGTCTAAGCCAACAAGAAATGTTTGTATAACATATATGCCCCCCTCATATGCCATAATATTTATATAGCTATATTACATGTATGATATTTGACTTCATAACATGGGCATGTCACATAATGGTCCAGAACTTATCTTAGTTAAAAAGATTATTTGAAAATCCTGTGACCGCATTAAATTACAGCCCAGAAAAGCAAATAACCTTTGACTCTGTGTGACCTTGACCTTTGAACTAGGAATGAAACTCTTGTGCCTGACTCTCCATCTAATTGTGGTTAACAAAACGCTATTTGAAAATCCTGCAATCCCAGACATGATTAAATCTAGACAAACACATTTACATATTAATGCATACACATACATACATCAAACCGCCACTGTGGTCGGGCTCACTGCAAGCGGGCTTGACAAAAAATGGTTTCCTATTACTTATAAGCAACAATTGTGCAATATCTGATATAAAAGAGATACTTATAGTTATCAGTTGGACAATGCTTTCTTAACACAATGTTAAAGAGAATTTATGACCTTATGACCTTGACTTTTGATGTACAGACCCAAAAATCAATAGGGTTCTTCTACTAGTCCTAAGTATCTATTGCATAATGTTTGAGACCTAGGAGTCTATTAGATTTTGAGTATTCAGTTGGACAATGCTTAAATCACAAAGTGTTTGTGAGAATTTACTTTGTGAGAATTTAACTTATTACCTCATGACCTTGACCTTTGAGGTACAACCCTGAAAAATCGATAGGAGTCTTCTACTAGTCATAAGCAACAACCATACCAACTTTGAGACCTCAGGGTCAATAGAACTTAAGTTATCACTCGGACAAGACTTTCATATAAAAATATGTTAATATGTGACCTTGACCTTTAAGGTATTAACACCAAAATCAATAGGGGTCATCTACTAGTCAAAAGCAACAACCATATAAAGTTTGAGATTCAAGGGTCAAATTGAACTTAAGTTATCGCTCGGACGAAGTTTGTCTACCGACAGACCGATGGACGGACCAATATGTGCAAAACAATATGCCCCCTCTTCTTAGAAAGGGGACCATAAAAAGTGGCCATAATCTGCATTAAATTCGGTCAAAAACTGTCCGTCTCTATAGTATGATACCACTGAATATATTAATGAAGTTTCAAATAAATCCTATGCCTGGTTACTGAGATATGAACATATTTATAAACTTTCAAGTCAATACAATGAATGGTTATTGATAATAACTTGCATGCAAAACTTAACCAAAAGCTGCAATGCCAACGCCGATGCAAGGGTGACTGCAATAATTCTCATATTCTTTGAATAGTCAAGTTTAAAAAATGAAAAAAAGCTCTTAGTGAGTCATAAAATGATGTATCTACCTTTGTTCTGCAGGTACAACTTTATTACAATTCAATATTAATCAATGTATTCAGAGTAGTGAAAACTTTTACAAACGTTTTTTTGTTTGCTTTATAGCTCAATTTTTAATCCTTTACCTGAAGTCTGAGTCATAAATTTTAGCTTCACACATTGATGAATAATGGCTCTCTCTTGAAAACTAAGAACCAACTTAAAGCAAATTTCTATTCAACCGTTTATTTACATCATAAATATTTATAACAAATATAATTTCATGAAAAATTTTTTTCAGGGCAGATATATGATACCAGATTTATTAGTCCTTTGCCTCATGAATATTTATGTTAAAGTTTATAACTTGATGAATATCAATCTACCAAACTTTAAATGGTATATACAACAATGTTGTTGTCTTTTATCTTTGCTATGTAAAAATCCACTTGTCCGCTGGTATTTACAAGTGAATTTCAGACTGAGGAGTGTTTCCGGAAATCATGCTCGTCCGACCGGGGCATAAAAATGAATTACATAATTTATTGTTACCATCGTTAGTCAAGATGATAAAATTCTTTATTTAATCAGGGGAGCTGCAAGCGCAGACTGGTTTGCAATATTCTATGCATTTTTTTGATACGTTTTTGTTTGAGGCACGGTCTGGGATACAAATTTGTTCTGTCAATAAAAACGCTTTTTGGCAGCAGAGATGACGATATTAAGACAGAGGAAAAGTGGAAATTAAAACGTTTATTGTAAATGATCCTCACAAGCAAATATTTCTGTAAAATTAGAAACACTCAACAGTTTCCTGTTCTTTATCTTATCTTTTACTATTATAATTGGTATACAACTTTACGGGAAGCAAAAGTTAGCAAAATTAAAATCATGTAAGGACAAGCAAACTTTGTATAAGGATGAGTAAGATTTTTCATCTACTCATCCTACAGGAGGAGAGACCGAAAAACATTTTTTTACACCCCTGAATGACATGCACAGGCAGCCATGTAGAGCACTTACAATAGGAATATATGGCTTAATTTCTGCCCCCTCTCTTCCCACCAATGTTTTAAAAACAATACTTAAGTAGGATTTCTGACTAAAACAAAAATATCTAACTAGCTATCTGCTCAGTTTTCTTAGAATAAAATAATAAATTCTTGTATTTCTTAGAGTATTAAATTTGATGCAATTATTTTAATTTAATTAAAATAACCTGCACATATTTTATCCATTAATGATTTATTTCAAAACCACACTAGAACTGTGTCCAAAGGACACGGATGCCCCCACAGATGTGCTCGTAAACAAGAGCAGCTTCATTTAATGTCTACAAAATTCTGTTCTTATTATAGCGTTTCAGTTGAAATTTCCTCAATTATGTATTAATGATAAAAAAGTTACCTAACTCTTGAGGCATCATATTTGGTTTCTTTACAGATGGAATACAATATTAGTGTCTGAATAAAACAAAACTTTGAAACACATGTCTGGTCTCCTAAAACTGCAGGAACACAATGCTGTGATCAGAGAAATATGTTGGGTATACAGTTACTTTTGGCTGTGGCAACTCATCTTTTACATAGACAAGATCAATAATAGATCCACTTAAGTGTGTTGGTAATGTCACACACTGGCGATAATTAAGCAGAGATTCAGATAGTCTTCTGTACCAAACTGAATCAATTTAATTATTTATATGGTATATAGTGAAAAAATCAACAAAGGGCCATAATTCTGTTAAATTTGGTCGCCACGAAAAATTCCTTCCTTTACTTCCATCTACACATTAAGGTTGTTCATCCCTGGAAGTTTAAGCAAAATCTGCCATCCGGTTGAAGAGGAGTTGCGTTCACAAAATTTCTATATGGTATATAGTGAAAAAATCAACAAAGGGCCATAATTCTGTTAAATTTGGTCGCCACGAAAAATTCCTTTCTTTACTACCATCTACACATTAAGGTTGTTCATCCCTGGAAGTTTAAGCAAAATCTGCCATCCGGTTGAAGAGGAGTTGCGTTCACAAAATTTCTATATGGTATATAGTGAACAAATCAACAAAGGGCCATAATTCTGTTAAATTTGGTCGCCGCGAAAATTCCTTTCTTTACTACCATCTACACATTAAGGTTGTTCATCCCTGGAAGTTTAAGCAAAATCTGCCATCCGGTTTAAGAGGAGTTGCGTTCACAAGATTTCGGGACGTACGGACGGACTGACGGACGGACGGACGGACAAGTGCAACGCTATATGCACCCCACTTTGTGGGGGCATAAAAAACAAAGCATTAATTATCTGAAGAAATAACCTACATTACAGAACTAGAGCTATCACTAAAGGTGATTAATACCCCCGCAAAATGCTTTGATACAGGAGAACCCAGACTCCAGGTGGAACATAGATAAGAACCTGTATACATAGTACACTGGTTATGAAAGTAAGTAATAAGTAAATAAAGTCTTTATTTAAAGTGGATAGAGAGTCAATTATGGTTGTTTGGCACAGTAGATTAAATGTGTAGAGTTACAGTTCTTGGACACTGCACTTCTCCTAGTCACAATTTGTTTACATTTTAAGTTTCAAGTAAATATCATGTTAAAAAAAAAAAAAAAAGGAAATAAAAAATTGGACCGGGTAGAGTTACAGTTCTTGGACACGGTACTTTTCCTAGTCGCCATATGTTTACATAAATTTTAAAGTTTCAAGTCAATACCTTGTATAATTTTCAAGATATATATATCGCTCACCTGAGGGGTCTTGATGTATAGGCATTGAAGACAATTATAGCTTGTATTGAGGCTGTTTCGGTTAAAATTAACTAGTGCACTGTTAACCACCATGAAATAAAGTATATAACATAAGGAAAGATTAAAATTAGTATTTTATAAAGTCTTAACAGCTAAAATGGGACGTTTATGAAAAACGCATTTTGAATTTCTTTTTTATTGATAAAATAACAAAAGAACCTTGTAAAATAACAAAAGAACATTGTAAAATATATTCACATAAAAAGGAACATATTATTGTAGAGGAGAATATATAAGATCAAGATTTTTATTTTAATTTGGTTGATGATGGTGAATGTACATTTCTTAAGGTCATAATTATAAGTATTTCCTTATGGCTTAAACATGCTTACTTAACCCTTTCCCTCATATATACACCATTTGACAACCTCACTGGGTACCACATAAAGCCTGATGTGCAGAAAACCACAGTTAAACCTTACCAATTTTAATGGTAAATTCCTCATTTCCAAACGACTGAGGAGAGGGAAAGGGTTAAGGTTTTGTCAATGACAAAGAACACTTATTCTTATGGTAGTATATAATTATGACAATTTTGGTTTAAGAAAAAAAGTATCAAAGCAAGTCTAGAAGAAACTATTGTAGGCTGTATGGTGCAGATTGGATAAAAATAAAATCACAAAATGTATAAGCATTTGGCCCTAAAACTGGCTGAAGAAAATGCAATTGCATAAAATGTAAACCAAATAAGCAAAAAAAAAAAATGTTACAAGACACAAGCATGTTTATCTACTCTCATTACTAATCAAGAATAACATATATAATGTAAAAACTTGAGCAAACAAACCCAAGACCATTATTCGTTGAACAATTCTTGCACTATGATTTGCTGAACAATGTAATTTTAAATTATGACAATGAAAAAATTTTTTAAACAAGAAAAACAATTTTAACTAAAAATTGTTAACAAGGAAGTCTATAGAAAAGGAGCATAACGCTATGAAAATTGTCAAACTGGAAAAAACAGGTATTATTCTCCAGCAAGGGTCAAAGATATTTTGAAATTCTTAGTCATCCTGCTATATATGCTAAGAAGGCAAGAAAGATAACTCACTTATCCTGCAATATAGACATAGAGGGCCAATTTTATGCAGAATGAGTGGAATTTTTTACCTCTGTCCAAGCTGACTTAATGATGCACTTTTATTAAATTATGGATATAATCTGTAAAGAAATGTAGAAGTTGTGCACAAAAGAATGTATACAAAAGTAATAATGAAGGGGCATAACTGCATTAAAATTGGTAAACCATTTAACCCTGACAGAATGTGCAAGGGCACTGACTGATTTTGGTTTTGCAAATGTTTGGGAATCTATTTAAAAATGTAGGGGAAATTGCACACAGGAAAAAATATTTCTTTATATTAATTATGTGAAATAATAACAAAGAATTATAACACTAAAAAAATGGTCTAAAAGCTAAACGCTAATAAAATGTGCCAGGCCACTAACTGATGGTATGTTGGTAAAAGTTTGGACCAAATTCATTGAAAAATGAAGGAGGAATTGTGCACGGAATATTTCCCTATATATTTATTCAGAAATAACAAAGAACCTTTATACCATTTAACAAGAGCTGTCCGTAATACAGCATGCTCGACTATTCAAAATACTTGTTGGTAAAATCAATAAATGTACCTTGCATGCA
>CM037782.1:65923524-65973524 GCA_021229015.1 Solen grandis
GAGTTGCTGACACAAATATGTTAGTGCAATGAGTTGCAAAGATAAATTTTGAGGAAGGTGAGTCATGCAGTAACATTATAAACAAATATGGCCAACAAGGTTTTAGATTTTCATATTCAGAACAGGTATTACTCAATTGCTCCTTAAATGAGGAAATACAAAAAGTTTTGTTTGTCATTTCTGTTTGGAGTTATAAAATTAGTGTTCATGTGTCAGTTAAATGCATGGATTATCTGATTAATCTTGCAGATTGTTATTTGTTTTAAATGGAAAATAAATATTGTTCTTGGACACCATCTTGAAAACACTTTTTTCACTACAAAAGAGTGAACTTGTTACATAGAGAACAAAGAATACCGAATATGTAACTTTGCAACAGCAACTCGCACCAACATTTCCTAGAATTGTGTATGAATACAAAACATGTAAAATTATTTTTTAAAAAAATGTGATTCTGTTAGTGAATAAATGAAACCCTTACTAAAGATATGAAATCTTATCCTTCATTTAACATACTGAAAATTCATTTATCTATCAGCTGTTCTTAGCAGCAACCTGTACTAAGCAGTCTTCTGTACTAGCAGTCATCTGTACTAAGCAGTCATCTGTCCAAGCTATCATCTGTACTAAGCAGTCATCTGTATTAAGCAATCACCTGTACTAAGCAGTCATCTGTATTAAGCAGTCATCTGTATTAAGCAGTCATCTGTACTATGAAATCAACTGTTTAAAGCAGTCATCTGTACTAAGCAGTCATCTGTAGTAGCTATCATCTGTACTAAGCAGTCATATGTATAAAGCAATCACCTGTACTAAGCAGTCATCTGTATTAAGCAGTCATCTGTACTATGCAATCATCTGTTTAAAGCAGTCATCTGTACTATGCAATCATCTGTTTAAAGCAGTCATCTGTACTATACAATCATCTGTTTAAAGCAGTCATCTGTACTATGCAATCATCTGTTTAAAGCAGTCATCTGTACTATACAATCATCTGTTTAAAGCAGTCATCTGTACTATGCAATCATATGTTTAAAGCAGTCATCTGTACTATGCAATCATCTGTTTAAAGCAGCCATCTATACTATGCAATCATCTGTTTAAAGCCGCCATCTGTACTATGCAATCATCTGTTTAAAGCAATCATCTGTACTATGCAATCATCTGTTTAAAGCAGTCATCTGTACTATGCAATCATCTGTTTAAAGCAGTCATCTGTACTATGCAATCATCTGTTTAAAGCAGTCATCTGTACTATGCAATCATCTGTTTAAAGCAGTCATCTGTACTATGCAATCATCTGTTTAAAGCAGTCATCTGTACTATGCAATCATCTGTTTAAAGCAGTCATCTGTACTAAGCAATCATCTGTATTAAGCAGCCATCTATACTATGCAATCATCTGTTTAAAGCCGCCATCTGTACTATGCAATCATCTGTTTAAAGCAATCATCTGTACTATGCAATCATCTGTACTAAGCAGTCATCTGTATTAAGCAATCACCTGTACTAAGCAGTCATCTGTATTAAGTAGTCATCTGTATTAAGCAGCCATCTGTACTTTGCAATCATCTGTTTAAAGCAATCATCTGTACTAGCTATCATCTGTACTAAGCAGTCATCGGTATTAAGCAATCACCTGTACAAAGCAGTCATCTGTATTAAGCAGTCATCTGTATTAAGCAGTCATCTGTATTAAGCAGTCATCTGTACTATGCAATCATCTGTTTAAAGCAGTCATCTGTACTATGTAATCATCTGTTAAAAGCAGCCATCTGTACTATGCAATCATCTGTTTAAAGCAGCCATCTGTACTATGCAATCATCTGTTTAAAGCAGTCATCTGTATTATGCAATCATCTGGTTAAAGCAATCATCTGTACTATGCAATCATCTGTATTAATGCAATCATCTGTTTAAAGCAGCCATTTGTACTATGCAATCATCTGTTAAAAGCAGTCATCTGCACAATGCAATCATATGTTTAAAGCAGTCATCTGTACTAAGCCATCATCTGTACTAAGCAATCACCTGTACCATGCAATCATCTGTATTAAGCAGTCATCTGTACTAGCAGTCATCTGTATTAAGCAGTCATCTGTATTAAGCAGTCATCTGTACTAAGCAGTCACCTGTACTAAGCAGTCATCTGTATTAAGCAGTCATCTGTACTAAGCAGTCATCTGTACTATGCAATCATCTGTACTAAGCAGTCATCTGTACTATGCAATCATCTGTATTAAGTAGTCGTCTGTACTATGCAATCATCTGTATTAAGCAGTCATCTGTACCATGCAATCATCTGTACTTAGCAGTCACCTGTACTAAGCAGTCATATGTACTAAGCAATCACCTGTACTAGTAGTCACCTGTACTAAGCAGTCATCTGTACTAAGCAATCACCTGTACTAAGCAGTCATCTGTATTAACAGTCATCTGTACTATGCAATCATCTGTACTAAGCAGTCATCTGTACTATGCAATCATCTGTATTAAGCAGTCATCTGTACCATGCAATCATCTGTACTTAGCAGTCACCTGTACTAAGCAGTCATCTGTACTAAGCAATCACCTGTACTAAGCAGTCATCTGTATTAACAGTCATCTGTACTAAGCAGTCATCTGTACTAAGCACTCATCTGTATTAAGCAGTCATCTGTACTAAGCAATCACCTGTACTAAGCAGTCATCTGTATTAAGCAATCACCTGTACTAAGCAGTCATCTGTACTAAGCAATCACCTATACTAAGCAGTCATCTGTATTAAGCAGTCATCTGTACTAAGCAATCATCTGTACTATGCAATCATCTGTACTAAGCAGTCATCTGTACTATGCAATCATCTGTATTAAGTAGTCGTCTGTACTATGCAATCATCTGTATTAAGCAGTCATCTGTACCATGCAATCATCTGTACTTAGCAGTCACCTGTACTAAGCAGTCATCTGTACTAAGCAATCACCTGTACTAAGCAGTCATCTGTATTAACAGTCATCTGTACTAAGCAGTCATCTGTACTAAGCACTCATCTGTATTAAGCAGTCATCTGTACTAAGCAATCATCTGTACTAAGCAGTCATCTGTATTAAGCAATCACCTGTACTAAGCAGTCATCTGTATTAACAGTCACCTGTACTAAGCAGTCATCTGTACTAATCAGTTATCTGTACTAAGCTGTCACCTGCACTATGCAATCATCTGTACTAAGCAATCACCTGTACTAAGCACTCATCTGTATTAAGCAGTCATCTGTATTAAGCAATCACCTGTACTAAGCAATCATCTGTACTAAGCAGTCATCTGTATTAAGCAGTCACCTGTACTAAGCAGTCATCTGTACTTAACAGTCACCTGTACTAAGCAGTCATCTGTAGTAATCAGTCATCTGTACTAAGCAGTCACCTGCACTATGCAATCATCTGTACTAAGCAGCCATCTGCAGAAAGTAGCCACCAGTATTAAGCAGCCAACCTGTTTTGATCAACAAACTTTCTAATCCCAAACAGGAATTTTCTTCTATTTGATAACCACCTGTAATCAGTGATTTTTTTTTACCTCTGCATCCTGCATTCTGGATGCAATGTTTTCAGTGTGGATGCAATGTTTGTATTTCAATGCATCCAATGTATGCATAAAATATACGGAAAATGCTATTGATACTTTCTGTTCTGGGACTCAAATTTTCTAGCCTTTAGCGAGTCCCCGGACTCATGCTGCAAAAAATGTAAAAGAAAATCACTGCAGCATGTGATAAGCATCTACTTGATCTAATACCCTATACTGGCTTCTTAAAACAAGTTTTTGTCATTTATTTCCCAATGACAGTATTTGGTCTTTTTGGGACTTTCCCTACATCAAACATACTGTGCTACCTCATTGCAATATTCCGACAAATTTCACTGAATGACTTACCAGAATCAAAGAGAGCCATTTGCCGTGTAGAGGTGTTGACATACAAGAACTCCACCGGGTCAGTTGTCATGTTCCGCACCACAGTTCCACTGAATATACTCTTACCAACATCATATCCAACCTTGCCAGACCTCTCATATGAGGAATCAGTGATATTATTAAAATTATCAGTGGCATTTTCAAATGTTACGCTGTGAGTGAATGTCACTTTGTGTCGCTGCGACAACACAGACACTCCAATAGTTGCTGTGATGATGGTCGCATCTACCCAGGCTATCTTGTTTCCGTTCCAGTAAATCTGATAGTCCACATCTATCACAGCATTATGACACTCTCCATTGATCCAGGTTGGTGCGATGGGCCTCTGATTAGGACAATCAGAGACGGTTGATGGTGTGGTTGGAGGGCTGGGCAGATTATCTAGGTCAATGCAAGTGTCATTCCCACAAGCGTCAACACAATTAGGATCAGTAGGTAATGCATAATCAAAAGTGTAAGCCTGTGTGTTATCAACCAAGTCTCCGATGACTTGAGTCGACTTCAGGTATGAGTCAGCATTAGAAGCACATCTGTATTTCACATTGGTTTCCGCAGTTGTATTACCAGATTCTTCTTCAAGGACACTGAAGAAAGTTGTGGCTAATCCTGTTACATTGGAAGACTGAATGAAGAACAGTGGACTCAAGACTGAAGAGGGTGTGCATAAAGCAGCTGTAACTTCATATGTACATGACGAGTCTAGATTCTTAAGATATCTGACAGGTGCTCTATCTATGCAGGGCCCAGTAACAGAGGGCTGTGGAATGGTGAGAGTACCAGACAGGATGGTTCCTGAGGCCCGGTTTGGTTTTCCTGTTTTCACACTGACTCCATAAGCATATCCTTTTGGGATGGAGTCACTGACACTTCTGTCATCTTCTTCTCTGAAATGGCATTTGCACACAAAGAATTTTAATGTGTAATGATATTACATATATTTCTAAAAATTTAATTTTTTTTTTAGTTTACACATTATTCTACAATAATCACACAGAAAAAAAATCTAAAATACAGGAATATATAAATTTGTTACAACTGAGTTTATTAAAGCTGAGAGAAAGCCTGCGTTGTGCAATACACATTTGAATATAACTGTACATGTAGAAATAAAACCCAAACACAATATAGAATTATTAACTTCAAACTCAACTTCAATATGGCTAATTTTTTCTACAGAAAAACAGAATGGCATAACATCTTAGTGTTTTAAAGATTACAATGTACTTATTTTCAATATTTACTTTTAACAAAGTATGGTAGGTGGAAGCAGAGCCATTATGAATACTTACTTATATGAGTAGAAAGTTTCAGTGTAGAGTCTTCTGAGAAATGCTTGAAGTGTTGTTATCTTGTACTGCCAGTCATAAAAATATCCAAGAAGGGCATTGTATTCAAACTGTACACACAGAAATGGGAACCAGTCCTCTTTAGCAAAATGATTGGACGCACATTTATAAGTCTGTGTTTCACCAGACTGTCCCCCTGGCAGAAAAGGTATACACTCAGCAAATGTTGCTACATCCTCTTGGGAGCATTCCTGTAAAAAGAAAATGGAAAATTCACTATTGAATGCACTCTCCCCCATTTGAAAAGAATATGAAGAGTTTGAATAAAACATACTTCTGCAATATTAAGTTCATTTGCTGGCATCCTGTAAGATTTTCCATTGTCTAAATCACAACATGTTGCTAAATGTTGAAATCAATGCATTAATAATTAAACTGGAAAATCATGTAAAATGTTCTGTTGACATGCTAGCATTGGGCTCTTTCCTAAAAACATCAAAATAGTTGTTAACACCTACCCCATCACAGCAGCAACTGAAGTCACATGATCCCTGGGTCAGGTCACATGGACATGGGGCTACTTCTACAAATGCTGCATTTTTCACAACAGTCTCTGTGTTGTCAGCTGAAATAAAACAATAAAAAAGTTTGTTGTATAAAATATTGGAATCTTAAGTATAGGGAAAATTCTTCACATTATCACTGGTCCACTGATGTAAGTAGATCTAGTTTTGTCCTGGTTTATTCTGGTTATCAGTACACAACTAGATCTACCTACAACAATGGACCTCTATCAGGGCTAAAACCCAAAACTGTCAAATCTGTAATAAATGTACATAAAGTCATAATCACTAGACAATGCTAAAGATCTCAAGGATTGTCCATCTGGGGATTTAAAACTAACAAATAGGGCAGTGGTTAAATTGCAAAATATACCTGTCATGCAACTGTATCAATACAAGGGCCATAACTCTGGAGAGTTTTGACTTTTTGAGATATAGTGCCAGTACGCATTATGACCAAGTTTTGAAAAGTGTGAGTCACATTTGTGAGAGCAAGTACACTAATAATTTTGCATATTTTTTTTTATTAATTCCTGGGCCATATCTCTGGAGTGTCTGGGATATTGTAGCTGGTAATAGAGCTTGATTGAGATATTGTGTTCATACACATTGTGACCAAGTTTGGCAAAAATCAGTTCACTTCTGTTAGTGTCAGATAGGCGACACTGTTAGTTTTGCAAGTTTTCATCCATTCAATGACCAAACTCTGGGGTATCTGAGACATTGTCATTCTGGGGGATAATCAAACTTGGCAAAGTTATTGAATTGTGCCAATACAAATTGTGACCATTTTGTGATGTCATGCAGGATTGTTTACTTAGGTTTTTTCTTTCTTTATACAGAACTATTCATAGGCATTTTCCCCTACAAAAATTGGTATCAGTTCACTCCACTCAAAGTCTATTCATCCGAGTCCATTTGCTCTACAAAGCAGATCCATTCACCCTACAAAGTAGGTCCATTATATCCCGAATATACATGTACCTACCTAGAACATTCAATCTATAAAACATACAAATGCATGTAAATCTATCCACATGCACATAGCAAGCTTAATAACATTTCCATAAATAAGTTTGGTAAAATTTGATATGAAATGACAATTAATGTCAGATTCTTTTAATTATATGACCTATACTCAATAAAATGTGATTAAAAAAAAAAAAGCAACACATGAATGAACAGGCTGTGAACAAATTACTTCTGGTAATTGTAATATTACACCAAGAAAATAGTTTCAAACAATGGCTGAAAATAAAGATTTAACATAAGTGTTTCTCATACATTTCAACATCATATAAATACCATAGAGATTTGCCTAGAAGGCAGGACCCTCTTTTCACTCCCTTTATCTGTGGGCTTTTACTTTGACCCTCTAATAAGACAGGATTAGAAATCCAGAATGCATGATGAGCAGTAGACAGGCACTGTTGACTGTAATTCAGAATAATTTTATCTAGTGTAAACTACAAACATTGATGTTTTGTTATACATTTCTGAATGTGTTTATGTGACAAACAAGAGGGTCATCATGGCCCTAGAACGCTCACCAGAGTACCCTCACTAAAATAAAGTTTAACCTTATTAAAATTACAAATAAAAAATATACAATTTCAAAGTTTCTTTACAGACTAAATAAGAACTAGCCAACCATCAGCAAGACTGTTTTTTAGGGGATCAAAACCATGTAATGCAATAGGACCATGGGCTTATCATGGGTTAAAAACAATTTATATGTAAATATGTGCAATGATCTGAAAGGAGAAGAAATTTCATATTATGTCAATTATTGCACAAATTACAGTGGTCAGGTATTTCCTCCAGGTCAGACTGGGATCTGCAAAAATACTCAAAGAATCCCCATATTCAAGGAATCATTTATATGTCAAAATTCAATACATTTACATTTGCTGATACCTTAACGTCATCATTTCATTAATTATTTTGTTACATTTAGCCTTTAATAGTACTTTTGAACATAAATATGCTTAACCATTACAAAAATTATACAATCATAGCTTTAATTGTGAGAATTAAGTCGGAAATAAGCTCTTTTTTTACCAATAATTTGATTAAAACCCATAGTTTTAGTTTGTGTATTTTACATTCTTGTAATAAACACTAAACTATATCCTGTGGTTCTCCAAATTAATGATTACAGAGAAAAAGAATAACACACAAACAAACAAAATCGGCTCATTTAATGACAATGATTAATCATGCAAACCCATCACAGTTTCTTACATGATCAGTAGGTGCGAAAATACATTTTACATGGCCGTGTCGATATAACAATTCACCTATGTACTCTCTGGAGGTTTGATGATTTGTGAAAACAAATACTAAACCATCTTAACCAATTCAAAAAAATTACAGGGACAGGTGGTCATAGGGCCGGAGTAAGGTTGTCAAGGAGTTTTGATATTAACTTCCAGTAATCACATAGAAATTATATAGGATATACTATCTAGGGACCAAGAACGGAGCTCAAGGAATCCGGAATATCGTCCATAAATTCATATATAATAAGAAGGGCTGAATGAAAGGACTGGGATTGTAGCTGGAGTCATCGCCGGTATTCATTGAATCGCCACATTGAGGAATCGCATGACCACTGTACTTCAAAACATAGCAAGGCACATCCAAAACTCAACAGATAAGTCTATATATTTAAATATTTGTATCTTTTGACCTGCTGGTTTCTTTTTTACTGTCATTGTATTCAAAGAAACTTGTATCATATATTAATCAAATCAAATACTTTGAAACAATTCCCATGATATTTACAACAACTTTACAAAAATTAATTTTATAAAGGGAGCTGATCAATATTCTATATTTAGAGTATTACAACAGAATATTATTATCTCCCTTAGGAAAATAAAAACAATGCTGTGGGTCTCGTTTTTCAAGGGATCAACTTCATTTTAGCAAATATTGTGGAGAAAAATTATGTGACCTTTTGTGCCAAATGAAAGAAATTCTGACTACTGGTTTTAGAGAAGATGACTTTTGAAAAAAAAAATTATACAGAGTATTATAAGGACACTGGCCAACCCTGTTGGGGCCTCATTATTCAAGTGATCAACTTAATTTTAGCAAATATGATAGGGAAAAAGTAGGTAACCATTTGTGCCATGTGAAATTAAATTTGACCATTGGTTTGAGATAAGATGGTTTTTGAAAATTCCTCTGTTTAGAGAAGATATGGTTTTTGAAATTTTCTCTATAGAGTATATATGGTTGACTAACCAGTTTTCGGGGTATTTTACTTTTATACCGCTTGCACGTGAGAACGTGATATGACGAGTTGTTTTCGCTGTCCCATATGATAAAAAAAAATGTCAACCATGCTCTAATATTCAAATTAAGACATCATGTGACTTCTTGTGTAAATTCTGGACACTGTTTAAGATGCACGTCCATCTCATTAAAATATCGAACTCGTATTTGATTAGCTATTTTGTAGATCAAACTCATCTGAATTATTTAAATTGACATATTTTCAAACAAAAATCCATTTATATTTTTTATTCAAGTTAAAACAACTTACAGGTTTAGTATTTTTCACAGACAGCAAACTAAATGTTATCAATTACCCGGATAATAAGTCACATGATGGCTTAATTTGAATAAAAAAAATGGTGGATATTTGTTTATGAATTTTAAGGGGTTGGAAAATAGCTTATGCGAGAAGCTTTTTAAGGTAAAGTGTTTTAAAAATTTCATTATCCATATGTGTCATCAATATTAACTGTCAGTAAGTTTAAAATGAAAAAATGATCGTCGAAAAGGGTGGGTGTAAGGTCAGCAGTTTTCCCGGATAAAGTTGCAACTTTTTTCCGACCGTAGATGCCAATCAGAAAAAAAAATAATCAGATCAGCATCTCAGACGAAATAAAGGCTCTATAAATATCAAATCATAGCAGCATTAATTCCCTGAAATAGAATTTTGATGTATATTTAACTAACAGTGTATGTTTAACTTAATTTGAAAATACCCCGAAAACTTGTTAGTAACTTTGTATTTCATCACCGTTGACCTACATTGGAATGAACGCTGCTCTGTTTTGATCGAAATGAATTTAAGATCGCAAATGTGTACAGGGAGTGACAAAATTTATTGTTGCACCCCTTTATTCTAATTAAATGAAAATTTTAATGATATTTGATATGCAAATATGGATCAATCTCGTTAGTACCCCGAAAACTTGTTAGACCATCATATAAGGAAACTTGCTAACTTTGTGATCGACTAACCAAAGCTGACAACTTAAGTCACAGATGAGTGTCATTTATGGATTGGGCAGATGCTTTAATGGATTCTCCAGATATAAATATTTCTTGGAAGAGGCATTTATTAGCTATGTGATAGCCATTTGTTCAAATGATTCAGAATTTATTGTCACCCTAGACCCATAAAAACCCTTATTGTAAGCCATAAAAAGATTACCATATTTGGACTTGGACACCTTGTTAGTGTATATATGTCTATACCACTGAATACACAGGCCGGCCATCTATGGTCTATTTTATAAACATGCATCAGCTTGATCATGTTCAGGAACAAAAACATTTGACACAGTTTGAAAATTATTTACCTTGTCCTGAACATAATGGCAGGATGTAAAGGAGACATACAATTGCTGTGTTTGTTGGTGACATATTCAAGTGAGTTTTATCATAAACATAACTGAAAATACATTTTTTAGCTTGGACCCTGATTCAGTACATCCATTTCCCCACCATTTGTTTATAACGTCACTATGATTTTATTACACTAAATCTGATTGGTCAATTATTCACCGCAAAATTGTTGTCGCGAAACGTGCGCATAACGTTTATGTCTTAGATGATGGTAAGTGCGAACAGTTCGATAAATTCATTAATTATTCATATATATAATATGTTCTAAAATGATACAGACTTGATTGATTAAAAGGAAATGAAAAAAAAATATAATTAAATTATGTCGTAAAACACTGACCAATAGAAATGCTCGTACCAAAAGAAAGGGGAAATGACTCTAACAGAAAACATGTGCGATCTGTCAAGTCTATGAATTTGATGTTATTGAAAGTTTTATTGAGTAACAAACTCATATTGTCATCATTTAATTATGGTGGAAGTAACGAAAAACAATTTCAAAGGACTATATGCAGATATAGAAAATAACATTAGACGTTGCGATTTTATTGGTAAGTAAATAGATTTCTCAGATCAACATAATTACAGGTATATCGACTCGAGTCGGTCACACGACTAACCGAAATACTCCCGAAATACTCCCGAAATACCCCTAATTATAGGAATATCTATACATGTAGTATACATGTGTTTATATCTATTGTGGTTTTAATGTGTTTTAGTGTTTATATTTTGTGGTTTAATGTGTTTTCGAACATATTTACGAAAAATAATGTATTTATGTTTTTGAATCTAGGTTTTTTTTACCAAGTTATCACGGATCGCGAAGTAACCTTGTGACCTTGTATATGTTGTTGATACACGATTATGTATGATAGGTGTGAAAAATAGCACGGAACAAAATAATTTTCTATTTTATGTTGTGTTATTAAGTGTCTGAAATATTAAATGAATGAAGTACAAAACGAAGTATAAGTTGCTACGGTAATTTGATAGATTATTTCCGGTATGGACATGGTTAGTTTGCGGGACTAATGAAATGATACACGGCCAATTATCTGGTTTGATTACATTGTGGCAGTTTAATTAGATCCATTAGTATACGCCTTTGATGATGAAAAAATTACATACAAAACAAACAACCAATAAACAAAATCTATTTAACAGAAATACTTCCGAAATACCCCTGAAAGTAGGAAAATCGTCAATGATTACACTTAACACTTATTCTTATTTTTTAAATAAATTACGTGAAGCTATTATATAATAATATATTTTTTTTTATTTTTATGTTTTGATTATGTGTTCTTATCTGTACTCGTGAACATTATACCAAAACACTGTTCTACTTGAAATCACATTCTCAATTTCTTAACAGAACACATAATCAATTAAATCAACAACCTTTTTATAATCATAGGAGGTTGGATGTATTAAGAGTGCAATTTCTAATAGCAAGAGCCTATTAAACAAACAGCAAGAGTTTAACAAGAATGTGCTTATTTTTTTAGTTTAATAGTGTGATATATAAAATTTGTGTCACATGTAGTATAATTCATACATATGTTGATACAACGCCTAGAAAAATAAAATAGAACAAAGCATTACATAAGTCGCAAAATGTGAGTATTTAATATGGTGCTAAAACACTCAAGCAGCGTGCCAGAATTTAGTATTGTTAAAGAACTGTGTTTACCTGCCGGGGAATGTAAACTGTTGCACAGTATCCCATTTACAAGTTACACATTCGGTCATTGTTATCGGACATCTTCTCATGAAAAGCATCGGGCTATGATGGGTTGTGAGGGTTTAAAAGTGTAGCCATTTTTCTTCGAAAAATAAGCGCGAACGCCGATACATTTACAAGAGAGAGGACTAAATGACAACTTAATTAAAAAAAAAGAGGGAGATAGACATAAACATAACTATTATATTCCGTGTTATGTCTAAGTACTCCCTCTACTGTATATTCTTAAGGTAGTCGCCAAAGCTTAACTACAAATTTTTCTTTTTCTTTCATAAGTTAAAATTCTTAAAATTTCCGGTAGTCTGCACCTCAGAGTACATTTTTATTGCGTTGTTCCATTTATTTATTTATTTTTTTTTATTTTTTTTCGAGATGTCTAATATAATTACTTCATCGCAATTCATGTATGTATACAACTGTATATGTGTGTAAACATGTGTTTTAGTATATACGTGTAAATTCTTCATATCTGACACATTCTCTCTATAGATAAATAGTCATTTAGATATTTGTGAAATCATTTAATTCAGAGTAAAGGCTGTGCATGTATTTTTATGATACTGAATGTTAAGATGACAACTGTTGTATCATTCTTTTGAAAAATTATATTTGATAATAATGTGACTATATAATACAAATGCATAAGAATATTATTTGTCAAAAATCCTAAAAAAAATAGTTCTAATCATGAAACGTGTATAAGTGAATATATTATATATCCATTTTATACTTACCATATTCATATATAGCTGTTTCCATTGTATTTGTATTATATGTATATGCATGATTTGATTGCACTGCTGGTGTTGCCTACCTAATTATTTAAATTAAAGTTGAAGGTTGAAAGTCGCAAATTTATACTGCTGTATGTAGAACAGAACAATGAAATGTTCTTTGATTGGCATTTAATTTGGACATAGTAGATTATTTCTACCCCTTGATATCTTCTAGTCAGAAGAGACCAAGATTATGATAAACCATAATTAAATAGTTGGTAATAAATATCACAATTTTAAGTATGGCAAAGGAACATGATTTCTTTATGTAACAATATTATCATTACCACTTTTGCATTCTATACATTTGTACTCATGCTGTTCCCTCTATATTTCGTTTCGGTAGAGGGATATATTTTTGTTCCTTATTTTATGAGTTTTTCTGCAAACCTAAGAATTTTATTTTCCTGATGATTCATTCCAATTGGTTGCATTGTCATGTATAATTTTGCTGTATTTTTTTCGAACCTTGACATGCGTGTATTTTTCTAGATTGTATTGGATAATATTATTATTATTAATAATATCAATAATTATTATTATTTAAGCAATTTCATAAATATGCAACGGATATGTCATGTTCAATGTTACGAACGAAAGTAAAGAGAGAGAGAGAGAGAGAGAGAGATTGCAAGTTTATGACCATATTCGCTCGGCCACGGAGGTCTCCGACTGAGAAAAAAAAAATAAAAGATAAAAAAAAAAAAAAAATAGCATTTATACGTTTATTAAATTGATGTATAATTTCATTAGTCCCGCAAACTAGCCATGTCCATACCGGAAATGATATATATCGCATTATCGCAGCAACTAGTTTACACTCCACTCTTAATACAAATTAATACATTTAATACTTCATTCATTATATATTTCAAACACTACTAATACAACACAAACTAGAAAATCAACACAGGATAGTTCCGTGCTATGATGCACACTGCTTATAAATGTACGTGTATCAACAATTAATGTATACAAAGTCACAAAGTTACTTCGCGATCCACTTTGCACTGGGTAAAATCCTCAACTAAGAACATAATCATCATAAATATGCTCGAAAACACACACTTAAACCACACTAAATATTAACACATACTACATACACTTTTATAATTGGGAGTATTTCGGGAGTATTTCGGTATTTCGGGAGTATTTCGGTTAATCGTGTGACCCGACTCGAGTTATAGTCATCTACACCAATCATAGCTGACAGTAGCGTTTCGGCGTGGATAGTGGCAAAAAGAGAAAGACTAAAGAAAAATATTACAGACAGATTATTTTAGATCAAAGAGCAAAGGAATGTTTGACTTGACTGCTTTCGCAGGGCAGAAATAAATTAATTCAATTACCGGAATCCCGGTCACACGACTTACCGAAACACCAAAATACTTCCGAAAAACCGGAATACCCTAGATAATTGGGATAGCCATATACTGTAGGGCTTAATTAGTGTTAGAATGCTATATTATGAGGTATCAATAGCTTTATGCTTTATTTTGTTTATGAAGTGTTTTATTTTTTTTTTTTTTTTATCTTATTTCTTTTTAAATGGGCCAATTCGAGATTTCCGTATTAACCGAAATTTCTCGTCTGTCGAATCCTCTCTCGGCCAATATATCCCTGAATGAATTTATAAAATTGCTCAAAATTGTTGTGTTTGTTTGTTATTTAGTATGTTGATATTATCAAAAGCTAATATTAAAGTATTTACGTCTCTGATATTATCGATGAAACAGAACTGACGACTGCGGTATTCCTGTAAGAGAAATTGCTAGTCTGCCGAACCCTCCCTAGGACCGGACGACCATGTATTAATTCTTATTTGATTATGTGCTTGTTTAATTTAGTTATAAAATTGAAAAAACAATACATTGATTATTGTTGTTGCGGGTGTTTATAGACATAACTGACGACGACCTCCCCCCCCCCCCCCCCCCCCCCCGAAATACTCCTGAATGAGAAATGAATTGCGATAAGTGAAATAAATGATATTGGCTAGTTTTCGGTACGATAAATTTATCACACACACGGAGAAGAAGAAGAAAAAGAAACTGACAATTATCACAATCAGAAAGCACTATACATATATATATATTCAAAAATGCCTTTAAAAGTATAGGAATACATGAAACCATTACAAACGTATCCGCATTGCAGAAATACTACCGGAATACCCCTAAACTAGTATTATCCTTCAATGTATAAAGTATTATATTAGAAATAGAAATAAGATACTGAAACATAGTGCTTTCTAACATAAATAATGAATATTGAATATTTTAGATATTGATTTTGTGTTCTTACCTGCAATTGCCATTTGAACCGCTCTTTATGTTCAGAAATATAGTTTAATTAGTAATTTTTATTAATGTTCATAATATTTTATTTTACAAAATTAACACAATAATGTCGTCTTTCAAACTTATTATCATTTTGGAGTTTGTAAACTATACTTATTTTGCTTCAATTGGCTCATAAAAAAGAAAAGTTGAAATAGACACACACACACACACACAAAACAACTGAATAAACATTAAAAATATCATAAAGCCATTGATTCCTCATAACATAGCATTCTAACACTTATTAAGCCCTACAATATATGGCTATCCCAATTATCTAGGGTATTCCGGTTTTTCGGAAGTATTTTGGTATTTCGGTAAGTCGTGTGACCCGAATCAACTATTGGGACAGATTTTTTTTTTGTCTCAATACTAAGAGTAGTTAAAAAATAAATTTTCGAAAGGTGTCCCAATACTTAGGAACATGCCAATTTTTTCATAAGATCAAGTGACAATGTTGATTTTTCAACGTACATTAATAAACATCTTACACATACCTATTGAGGGGCCGCTGTGGCCGAGCGGTTACAGTCGTGGACTACAAATCTCTCAGCCCCTCACCGCTGTGGGTTTGAATCCCAGTAGGGACTTCAGATTTTTCATGTGAGGAAGCCTTCTAGCTGGCTTGCGGTAGGTCGGTGGTTCTACGCGGGTACCTGTGTGTACTCGGGGTCTTCCTCCACCTGTAATTAGCTGGATGTCGCTATATGATTGAAATACTATCGCAGCGACGGTAAACCCCAATAGGGTAGGGCATACCTATTGACCCATATAACTAAGTTTCTTTTATAATAAAAAAGATTTTTGCTATTCTAATGTTATTTATATAATACTTTAATTCAATGCTTTCCATGTCTACAATGCTTGCTATCTAGCTTATTGGTTTATTCAGAGATTGGATTTCCTAATTGAAACATGTCAAAAACAAAAACATATGCAGTCTCAGAACCCTTATTTGTCCACTGTAAATTGGACCACTGTGTCATTTGTTATCGTCCGCTTATTATCTTTGATTGCCAGTTAATTAACCAGTACACACCCCTCCCCCCTACCCCATTCTGTTCCCTGAGGCATGATGTTGTTTTTATATGCGACAATGTGTCACGGGTGGGGGTAGAGCAGATAGGGATGGGAATTGAAGTCAAACAATTGGAGTATCTGTCTAGATTATTAAATGGATAATCACCTGCTTTAAGAAAATTATACTGCAAAGTCAATCTTATGCACTGGCTTCTAAAAAGGCAAATGAAAATTGTGCGATGGTATAAAGAAAAAATCATTTGGTAAGCAGTAATTATGGAATAAAATTTTGTCCCAAACTTAGAGTAAGTAAAAGATTTATCAGATTAAAAGTGTCCCAAAATTTAGAGGCATGAAAAATAATTATTTTCTCAAAAATCAAGGGTGTCCCAAAACTTAGAGTGATTACAGTAATCCTTCTCACACTTTATGAATATATTAATATATCAACATGAATAGAGTAAGCTTAGTAGCTGATTAAAACAAAATACTTGTTAACAACTGTCTTCTCTGTAAATTGCATGAGATTTTTGTTCTTTTAAAAGGACTACTGTATATAGAAATATGTGTCATTTTGTTTAGCTGCTGCTTCTGATTGTGTCGTATGCCAGTGACAAAGGTGATAGCCTGATGATGTCTTATGTATGACTTTCTTCGTTGTCATTCATTTAGATTTCACACTATAACAATCACTCAAGATGTGGTTTATTTACATACATACTCAATCCAACATCAGCCTTCAGTTAAGCATGACCTTGTCATTCAATCAAACCCATGAAAATTTTGAACATGCCACCCAGAGGCACAGACAGACAAAGAATTAAGTATTCTCCTTACAAAACATTTTTGACTTGTGCTTATAACCTCATTTTAAGTGTAGTCATTGTTGTGCAACCTGCTGTGAGCAGAGATTACCCATTAAAGTTTAAACATTATTTATTTTACATTGATTATGAAACAAGTTCTCACAACTTATATTAATCACTCTTGATGGCTTGGGTGGTGGCTTATGTGGTCAGTATTATGGGAGAAAACTGGAGAGCCCGGAGATAACTCACGTGTCTGGACAGGTGACCACCCTACCCTCTCACGTACGTGACCTGCAATCATACCCAGGATGCATTGGTGAGAAGCTAAGCGCGTTACCACTATGCTATCCAGGCACCCATTACATAGGATTCACTTCTCTGTCATCTGTCTGTCACACTTTTTCCATCACACTTCTTTCAGCAGGTAACACACGTGTTCCAAGGAACACTTCTGTGTTTAATATACAGTAGAACTTCGATAAGTTGAAGTTTAAGGGACTGACCTATAAAGTTTGAGACATAGGGACTTCAACTTATGTGTGGGGGCTCTATCAGCAGTCATCGGGACTAAATGGGACTTCGACTTATGTGTGGGGCTCAATCAATGGTCATTGGACTTCAACTTATGTGTGGGGCTCTATAACGGTCATTTGGACTTCAACTTACGTGTGGGGCTCTATCAATGGTCATTTGGACTTCAACTTATGTGTGGGGTCTATAAATGGTCAAGCTGTCAAGTCTTTGAATTTTAGATAAGGTTTTTCTGCATCAACTTTCATTTGTTAACAGTTGTACATGTATTACTGTGTATCAAGCAGATATTCCATTGTTTTCAGATGTGTTCAAAACAAACCATGAAGATGCTTTTCTAAGAAAACAAATTTATTTATAAGCAAGATATGCAAACAAAACAAAATGTTGCTGATGTAATTTAAAGTTGGATGGGTATTAAGTACACAGTTAAAATTAATCAAAGTGTTTGATTTCCAGATGCCCAAGTTGGGTACTAGTTTCTTCAGTAACTAGTGCCAATTGATCAGTAGAAGTATCCATGATAGAAACAAATTCAAAAGATTTAATTTGAGTTTAAATTCAAATGATATGGCACCAAGAGTGATCACAATTATAAAATTGTTTTCACACATATTGTTGAAAGATGCAGCTTATGTGTAATTACCATTCAGCAACTGTCATAGAGGTGGTCAATTTCATGGCAGGCGATGCAGCCGTAAAGATGTGAAAAATATCCTGCAGTTGAATTTGTGAAAACAGCCAAAGGGCTTTGACTTATTTATGGTAAAATGTATGTGTACTCGAATTATTATGTACAGACCATAGAAAAACTTTTGACACATTGAAAAATTTGACACAAAGAAGTTTGACACATAAATTGGTTTTCCAAATGAATTTGTAGGGGAAAAATTTTCCTTTCCTTTAACTTCAACACAGCGGGAAATTTGACTCATCAAAGTCTGACACATAGAAGTTTTATTGTACACATACAATGTATACATGACTTGTATAAGAATATTGCACATATGACTTGATGATTAATTTAAACTTATTTCTTTCAGCAATTGATACAGAGTTCACTGGATTGAGGTTAAATGAGCAGGTTAAAGGAAGGTAATTCAATTAGATATGGAATTGGTTCCTTCATATACCTTGATTGGTGAACATTTTTTTCATTGTGACATTTGGCATGGTTTTCTCAACAATATGTGTGAAATTTATTATTTTAAAGTGACATCTTTAAAAATATCAGTTTGATATTTTCTAATTAAATGTGACCACTCCTTGCCCAGTCACTGTTTGAATTACTTTACAGTGACTTGAAAAAAAGTTATCCTTTTAATTTTCATATGATTATATTTCCCTGATTATATGATTATAATTTAAACTTTAGAGTCACAATTTTTTTTTTATTGGCCCAGAATCTACATTTTTGTCAATATTAAGGTAACTTGTAATTTCTGCAAATAATACAAACACTGATACATTATATTGTAAAGTATCAATTTACTGATGTGTATTGATTAAGATAATCATAATGTTTTGCTAATGATTATCCAGTGATGTATAATGTATGTACATATCTTTTGATTTCCAGTTTGTTTGATGATGCTGCAGAGCGTTACATCAAGTTAAAACAAACCATTTCCAAGATAACCTTCTGCCAGTTTGGTAAGTCAGCATCTTTTGTTTTGTAACAGGTCGTAGAAAAACAATTGCAAGACTTATGATCAACCTAAGGCTGTAAAAGTATGTGTGATGATAAAGCATTAGTGTTCAAAAATCTTCTTTACACTACCAAACTTGAGCAGATCCATAACACAAGAGCTAATGGCCGTATTCGTTTGGACAAAAATCAGCATAAAAAGGGGTATGCTGGTCCCATGACGGCCTGCTCCGGTCATGTTATTGGGCTGAGAGTAAAACACATGTAGCAGATGACACAAATACATGCATACCATCATTATGACAGATTTATGACATCCTGTTTGTATAAATCCATTGTGTTAAAACACATGTACCTTTTAATATCAGTGGCTTTGTTATGATTTTGACTGAGGAATATTATTGAAAAGATTGATGAAAAATTTCCATGAAACTAGCTCATTATTTCAATGTGTAATGCAAGATGTTTGATGACTAATTACATGCACAATGCTGCCAGGCTTTTTCACAAATGCTCTGTTGGTCATTCTGACCATTTTCAAATAATAAAAATTGTAAAATCTTGCAGAATTCCCAAATTTGACAATTCACTCCAGTGCATTTTCTCCCTAAACTGAAAGTTGTTAAAAGACATTTTCCAGTTAAATTGTACCAATTGCCACACAAGACCTACAAAAATGCTTGGCTATTGGAAAGAGATATTTACTGAAGAACTGCTGCCTTGACCCAGTTAATAAATTCGGTAATGTTACTCTATGTTTTTCTGAGACCAATATTTTTTCCAGCTGATATTTTCTGATTTTGATTCAGGGTTGTCACTCTTCATAAAAGATCAAAAAGAAAACAGGTATGTTGGCTAATTACTCTTTATGTCACTTCTTGACTTGTCAGAATATGTGAAGATATAGCTCCAGTTGTTTTTAAAAAAAGATAAAAATTAAACAGCACATGGATAAAGCTATTGGTTGTTAAGAGTTGAAATTCTCACAGTTCCTTCCATGAAATATACATGTATTATAGTAGAAAATACACTGATTGAACTTTCCTGGTAGGTGGAAAACATACTAACCTGTCTGGCCAGGAATTGATTATTTTGTGATGTTGGAGAACTGAAAAAATATCTCAGTCGTACTGCAACATGTAAGTATTCGTACCCTCAGCAGGGAGGAGGCTGAGTTATGTTTAAGTCAGCAACTTCACTTGTTTGGCCATGGGGACCTCCGGACTAGGAATTGAACCCATAACCCACTGGTTGGAATCAAAGTAAATTACCAGTATGCTCTTTTGGAAGCTATCTTGATGATGAATGTGTGGTAAGTTACATGATGTGATTACAGTATGTTGTAACAATTTGAAATTATTTCAGATATGATGCTTTCACATACAATTTCTACATCTACCCTCGGTCATTTGGACCAATTGATCAAAACTTTGTTTGTCAGGTGGGTATGATTTGATGTCAGTTGTTCATCTGATTATTATCAGATAATCTTTTGTTGCTTAGGTATTACTATTGATATTATATAAACTTGCTTGTTTATATCATTTTAGCTATTATTACTTGGGTATTACTGATAGGTATTATTTTAATATTCTATAATCATTATTTTGATTTTTATACTTGTTTCCTTGCTTGATTTATTATTATTATTTTTTTATTTATTTTTTCTATTTTTTACATATAGGCATCAAGCTTGGAGTTCCTATGCAGATATAAATTTGACTTCAACAAAGTAAGTAAACATTTTAATGTGAGCATGATTTCTGTACATTTATTTTGGATTTAAATCATCTTTTGTTGTAAGCATTAGTCAATGCATCAAACTTTGTGTGCATTTAAATCAAAATGATTAATATATGTGAGTAAAGAGACATATTAATAATATAAAAAAGAGGAAAATTTTGCCTAAAATCTTAATAAAGAATACTGAAATATTTATATCAGATATCCATGGTCACAGTGCAACAAATATGACCATATAAGCTTAAATCCTTTCTAAATGAATAAAAAGAAATGTAGATTAAACTAAGTTCTTTAATGTTATTTGGATAACAAGTCATAACAGCTTATCCCTCTACAGTTCCTGGGTTGGACCAGTACTTTGCCCCAAATGATGTTTGAACCTACAACATTCATATCTACAGTAACATATGCTATCACTGGAAAATGTCAATCAAATGCTGTTCTTGCATTGATTCTAAGATTAATGTATTTTTCTTCTAAGTTTTTCTTAACAGTTGTTTATTTTGATACAGTTGAGGTATGGTGACCTGCATGTTTTGTTCCAGTTTGTATATGAAGGTGTGGGACACATGAATGAAGACCAGTATCTGGTGGTGCGGGAACATCTTACCAACAAATCAATGTTTACAGGTCTTGAGAGGTGGGTTGGCTTTAGTTACGATGTCGAAACGTCTTGTGGCGAATCCTTCGGGCCACCGACGTTACGATTCCATGTTCATAATTTATTGGAGCAAAATTGATTTTCGTAAATACGGCTTGACAGCGGATTTTGCAACTATAAATCGGTGTATCTTATGAAAGTGTTACCGATTTTGGTCGTATTTTCAAAAGAAAACCCTTTGCAACCCTTCAATACACAAACATTTTCAAAATCATCGGATTTCATTTCCGAGTTGAATGATACCGGAAGATCAGATTAGAACACAATAACACACGTCGGTTTCAGAAAAAGTGCTTACAAACTTCGAAAATGACATTGACGATACTCTTTCTGTTTGTGGTAGGAGATTAATTGTCAATAGATAGCCCAATGTGTTTTTAGTTGCATATTTTTGCTTCATCTTCTTGAAAAATCAGCGGTTGTGAATCACGACCGCTCTGCTCCATAGAGTATATAGGGACGGATTTACTACCGTGTCGAGCGCTAGCGAGACACAAGGTAGTAACATTACTTCTAGGTTGGCTTCCTAAGAAGAAACTTGTCCTAAGTTGGTAGGGAAACTTGTGCCTGTAAACCTGTGTTGTCAGATTTTGATGGGGAAAACCTGTTGTGGGGTAAACCTGTGTTCAGATTTTGCGGGCTAACCTGTGTCCATATTTTATTGATTAAACTTACGTTCAGATTTTGTTGGGTAAACCTATATTCAGATTTTGTAGGGTAAACCTGGCTCCAGGTTTTGTGGGATAAACCTGTGTCTAGATTTTGTGAGATAAACCTGTGTCTAGATTTTATGGGATTAAAATGTGTCTAGATTTTGTGGGATAAACCTATGTCTAGGTTTTGTGGGATAAACCTGTGTCTAGATTTTATGGGATTAAAATGTGTCTAGATTTTGTGGGATAAACCTGTGTCTAGGTTTTGTGGGATAAATCTGTGTCTAGATTTTATGGGATTAAATTGTGTCTAGATTTTGTGGGATAAACCTGTGTCTAGGTTTTTGTGGGATAAATCTGTGTCTAGGTTTTTGTGGGATAAATCTGTGTCTAGATTTTATGGGATTAAATTGTATCTAGAGTCTATGTCTAGATTTTGTGGGATAAACCTGTGTCTAGATTTTGTGGGATAAACCTGTGTCTAGATTTTATGGGATTAAATTTGTCTAGTTTTGTGGGATAAACCTGTGTCTAGATTTTGTGGGATAAACCTGTGTCTAGGTTTTTATGGGATAAACCTATGTTTAGGTTTTGTAGAGTAAACCTGCCTACAGATTTTGTTGGGTAAACCTGTTTCTAGATTTTGTGGGATAAACTAAGATTTTGCAGGGTTATATTGCATCCAGATTTTAAGGTAAACCTTTTGTGCTCAGGGTGAGCTATTGTGGTCAGTCAATGTCTGTTGTACATCAGGACGTCCAGATTGACATCTGTCCATCAACATTTTCTTTTTATAAGACTTTCTTGTCTGCAGATTATTTTGTTTACCATCAAAATGACTTATTTCAAATTCTTTGGTTCACTGCATGTACTTGTTTAACCCTTTCCCTCATAGAGGATACCATGAAAAGACCTATGCGAACAGCATAAAACCAGATCAGCCTGCTGTTACTCGCAGGCTGATCTGGTTTTATGCTGTTCACTGCTCCTCAGTGGTCTTGTAATGAGGATTTTACAATTAAATTTGGTAAGGTTTGAGCTTGGCTTTCTACAGATCAGGCTTTATGTGATACCTATTGAGTGCGTCAGAATGAGTCTATATGAGGGAAAGGTTAAAAAAGTATGTCTGCTATGTTCATATTACAGAGATCTGGATGAGAAAGCTGTGCAGGTTGTGTGTTCCAATGTTGCAGAATGGTTTATCTCATGTGAAGAGGGGGCAACAATGACTATTTCGAAAGAAGGTAAAAATGTGCATATGTTGAAATGTATAATGACCTACAATATTCAGATTATAAGGGTCTGACTCTGGAAAATAGCATTGGCATCTTTTTATACTCCCGAAACCAAGTTTGGGGGGGGTATATAGGAGTCACCTGGTGGTCGGTCGGTCAGTCGGTCCAGTGGTCCGTTGCATTATTGGAATTCAATACAACTTCATGCAATGATCAAGCACATGGAGAGGAAGTGCAGTGCACAAGAACCATAACTCCATCTTGACTTATTACAGAGTTATTGCCCTTTGTTACTTTTCCTTGTCCGGAGCATAACTTGAAAAATACAAGTTGGATTTCAAAACAATTTCATACAATGGTCAACCACAATATGAGGAAGTGCAGTGCACAAGAACCATAACTCTATCTAGAGTAATTACAGAGTTATTGCCCTTTGTATTTTTTCCTTGTCCGGAGTATAACTTGTAACCTTGTCCGGAGTATAAGTTGTAAAGTACTGATTGGATTTCAAAACAATTTCATACAATGGTCAAGCACAATGAGAGGAAGTGCAGTGCACAAGAACCATAACTCTATCTATAGGAATTACAGAGTTATTGCCCTTTGTTACTTTTCCTTGTCCAGAGTATAACTTTTAAACTACTGGTTGGATTTCAAAACAATTTCATACAATGGTCAACCACAATATGAGGAAGTGCAGTGCACAAGAACCATAACTCTATCTATAGGAATTACAGAGTTATTGCCCTTAGTTACTTTTCCTTGTCCGGAGCATAACTTGAAAAGTACAAGTTGGATTTCAAAACAATTTCATACAATGGTCAAGCACAATGAGAGGAAGTGCAGTGCACAAGAACCATAACTCTATCTAGAGTAATTACAGAGTTATTTCCCTTTGTTACTTTTCCTTGTCCATAGCATAACTTGAAAAGAACTGGTTGGAATTCAAAACAATTTCATACAATTGTCAACCACAATAAGAGGAAGTGCAGTGCACAAGAACCATAACTCTATCTATTGTAATTACAGAGTTATTGCCCTTTGTTACTTTTCCTTGTCCGGAGCTTAACTTTACTGGTTGGAATTCCAAACAATTTCATACAATGGTCAAGCACAACCTGTGTAACCCGGCCAAAAATCTGGAAAAATAACTAATGTAAAAATGTCTTTTTCATACTCTTCTTCTTAATCCTAATAACTTCATCATTTCTAAAGCAGTATTGCGGGGGTATTAATCACATTTAGTGATAGTTCTAGTTAGACTAGCTGTGAATTAAGCTTATGTCTATTGAATAAAAATGATTAAAATTTGTATTTTCAGCCATGATTGGGTCCAAACCCAGGCCCATAGATTTTGGAAATTTTAGCACATGAAATGCAGTTTTGGACTTTTACGTGCCTAACAAAAAATTTTGTGAAAGTGTCAGATGTGTGACTTGAAATATTCAATATTTTGCAGCTTTTCTGGTCCTTGGAAACATACTCTGACTTTATTTGCAAAATTTGATAAAAATAGAACCCCCTTTTTGGATAATACCTACTCTAAAATTGGGACACAAAGTAAGTGTTCAGGATTAGCCTGATATTTGTGTCTGTTTCATACATTAAAATCTTGTCTTTGTTGTGGACTATCTAATATTGGTCACATGGATAGCTCCTTTGATAGCCTTTGTGAAGGTCTAAACTACACTGGGAAGGTTACTCTATATTGAGAATTATGGATGACCTTATTATAGTTTTTTGTTTTGTTTTTTTAGCAGGATATTTGCATGGTTGTAAATTTTTCTTTCTGTCTTTCCCCCAGATATGCAAGGTGTGAGGGCTTTTGTCCTGAGCATGGAGCTGCGTGCACGGTTCCCTGCCATCTGGACCACAGTTAACTCCGAGGATAAAACTGTAAGTCTGCTGGCTGTGTCACAACCACTTGCACTGTCTTACACCAGAAAAACCTGGTCAGACTTTAAGCAATTTCACCTCTGAGCAGGTATTATGGTGGTCCTCTACATCTCCTAGGTACTGAGCAAAAGCAAACAGTACTTTACCGTATCAGTCAGCGAGTAACTTTACTTCATATTGACTCATTTTGACACATTGGCAAACAGAGCAGACGCAGGTCAGATAAAGGTGCTGTCTGATCAGGGTTTCCTCTGTTTGCCCACACAATATTGAAGCTCAGATTCTTCACAGTCTGCACAGTGAAGAAAAAAGCCATAGCTTCATATACCATATCATGTTCTGTAAATTAATGCTCATCAAGTCATGAATTTGTATGTGAATATTCATGGAGTAAAGGTTACGCCAGGAGGTCATTTTCATGTTCTGGCATTACAAATAGAAGTGGTAGTTATATAAGAATTACATACACTGTTCTGTCCCCATCTGTCTTGTTCAGTATTCTGTGAGAGGCCTTAAAGCAATCAATTGTTTTATACATATTCATTACAAGAAGTCCATACCAGCGAAAGGCACATCTCACTGTAGTATATTTGCATTTACAAAATGTTTCTTTCCTATTGAATTTTGATGCATCTGTGACAAGTTGAATGATTTTTTTGCAGTATGTTTACTGCAGGTAAATCAGGAGACTCTTTGCCACTTTTCAGATCACTGTTGAAAAGATCTCTTTGGATAGGAGAGAAGAACTGGAGAAAAGCACAGCCTCCAAACAGAAGGAGCAGGAAGAGGAACTGTTGAACAAAGTCCTTGGCTTCACAAGAGTTGTCCGAGTTATGAAAGAATGCAAGAAGGTAGTAAGCCTGTGATTATAATTACAACTGGAATGTAAATGTATGTTTGGGTGTAAAACAAGGATGATACCTGCATACTTCAGGTCTGTCCTGTACCTCATGAAGGTGTGTTTTGACACCTAGGCAAACAAAGCAAATGCAGGTTAGACCTGAGCTTCCAAGAGCTTTCTGGTCAGAGTCTCTTCTGCTTGCTCCGATAATATTGTAGCTAATTCAGATCCTAAACAGTCTGCAGAGCCAAAAATAAATCATATACCAGTTACAGTCCTATTAATTAGCATTCCTCAAGTCATTAATTTGTACATGAATATTAATGAGGTCAAGGGTTGTACATGAATATTAATGAGGTCAAGAGTTGTACATGAATATTAATGAGGTCAAGGTTGATGACTCTGGATATTAACACTTATATGGATGGAAGCATATTGTAAACTTGTGCTTAGTTGCTAACTAAATATAATGTAAGGGGGTACAGAAAAAGAAAAAAAAAAGAAGAAGTTAAACAAGTGTGATGTTTATATGTCATGTTGAGAGAAAGTTGTTGTTGTTTTTTTGTTGTTGTTTTTTTCAAGTCAAATCTGACATAAAGTAAAATCAAAATATATTTTTCAAATTTCATTATATCATGTTAATATGATGATACTTTATATAAATATTTTAAATATGAAGATTAATTCAGTTTAAGCCATTTATGATCAGCAGCTGTAATTTTCCAGCCAATGATCGGCCACAATATGTTGATGGACCTGATGCTGCTGTATGACAAATGCCACCAACCCCTGCCTGCCACTTACAAGAAATTTAAGGAGGACATTCATGTACAGTTCCCGTGTATATATGACACCAAACATATGGCCATGAGCTTAGGCAAGGTGAGTCAATGTTTTACTTATTCCTTTTGTAAGCAGTGCTAGAAGGGTCATCTATATCCAGTGTGTCATGTTGTGTAAGAGAGGTAATGAGTTTGAGCTTTGGCTGCAGAATACTAGATCCCAGTGGCCAAATTGATTGAGTGTCCACCCAGTAACTGGGAGGTTGTGCAATTTAATCCCTGGCTGCAATATACAAAGGCATGGTAAGGGTGGCTGCTTTGCATGTGCTCAGTGCAAAACCGGTTGGTCTTGTGTCAGGATGATGTGACTAGGTGTGGTATCGTGCCTGTTGGTGAAATGTTAAACATGCAAGCAACATACTCGAGTCATGCAGTTTGTATATGTACTTGTCTCCTTGTAAGTGCTGCTGAATACTATAGGTAAGTTCCAGGGCTGGTCGGCCAGTTGTCAGGAAAAAGCGACTGGATGTTGTATCATGCCAGTTGTATATGAAGCAATATCATGGTATATGTCTGTGGCACTGCGGCATGATACCACTACTGTGAAATCATTATATTTCGTGGGGGATTAATTTTCGTTGATTTCGTGGACGCCTTTATCCACGAATTTATGTCCCCACGAAATATTTTCAGTTATTGTGACTAACAGTTCGCCAATACTGGCGATATCCATCCCAGCCCCACCTTCGTAAGTTCGTAACATCGTAAATGATGTTCAATAATTCATTGTTGAAGTTTATGCTGAACCTGGAACATGCTGTATTATAAATACAAATAAGTAAACAAATAAACCATTTACCTCATAAAATTTCATAATAATCTTGCAAGTGACTGTGATTTTAGGTTTAATGTATCAGCGTACTGTAACAATACCCCTCCCACTTTCCAACTTTGTTTATATTGCGGTCGCCGTACATGTTTAGTAGTCCAGTACTTTTTTATGATTTATGAAAACATAATTATAGATTACAAGTAAAAAAGAATGTAATAAATTTGTGTATTTTATAAATTGTTTTGAAATATCGGCCCGTTATGAATAGTATGTGTGTGTGCATGTGTGTTTTTTTTTTTTTTTTTAAATACGGGTCCGTTATAATTTGTGTGCGTGCATGCATGAGTGTTTTATAAACTTTTTTAAAATATAAGTATCAGTTAAGTATGACGGAATGAAACACGTAAACAAACATTTCATAAATTGTTTTTATTTATTTTACTTATCTAGGACTAGTTAAGCATGTGTCAACAAATAAAAAAAATATATTTACTAGTAAATACAATATGTACATCAATAAAGCGCTACTTCAGCTGTTCTTAATGTTCATTAAGTCACGTGATTACTTGGTGATTCACTTCAGTAATCCAGCCTTCCTGAAACCCTGCTGAATTAGTTCGCGTCGGTTCTCCAGATCTGCGTGGGTGTTCATGAGCCATCTTGCGTGTACTGGCTTCAGAGTCGATGTCTTCAGACACACATTTCCAGTGCTGTTTTCATTCGTCTCGTCAAAGGTGGCTAACACTTCTTCCATGTACCAGTGATGGAAGTGTTTCTTCAAGGCTTCTTTATATTCCTTGTTGACTGTGAGATCGAGCGGCTGTAGTCTGTCAGTACAGCGGGCAGGTACAAACAGTGGGACGATGTTGTTTTCCTTCAATCTGCTGATGAGTGCTGGACTCTGGTGGGCCTTGTATACATCAAAGAGAGTGACAGCTTTCTGGTCACACTTCGACAAAGGCAGCGATTCACGCACGAGGGTAACGTACGGGATCACCACCCTGTCCACATAGCGCAGCATTGTAGTCTCATTGCTCCAATGGCTCTCACTGTACGTGGCATCCCATCCGGTGGGGAAGTTGACACCTTTGGGTAGGCACCTGTCCGTCTTTCCAACGTAGATAAGCTGCGGTGGTAGGAGTGAACCACTCTCCATTGTCCATTCGCCCCCAGGCACTAGCTGACATCCGGTCTGGTCCCAATTGATGATTAGCGAGTCTGGTATGTCGTGCTCTGTCACAACTCTGGTCACCTTGGCATGGAAGTCTGCCTGAATCTTCTCGAAGTCTGATGGAAGTTGTTTCACGCTCTTGGTTCCCTTTCTCTTCACAAATCCCATACGACGTAACAGAGACCGGGCGAGATGCTTAGTGATGATTATGTTGCCACCGTACTTCTCAAGGCGTTGTTTCGCATGTTTCATTACTATAGCTTCTGCAGCTGCAATGACTACTCTGGAGTTGACAACTGCGCCTGATTGACGGACGTCCTTCACCCATTGTTGCAGTTCCACGTCTAAATTGCCAAGTAGAGTTGGGGCACCTCTTGGAGACCGTGGGAGTGATGACGACTCCATACCGTCAATTTTCTTCATCTTGATGTACTGGTCTCTCATACTTCGTATTGTAGTCTCGCTTATTTTCTTCCCCATGTCTGCGGTGAAACGTCTGGCAGCCTTGGCAACCCCGTTGTCAATGGCATAGCGTGCCATCTTGGATCTTGTCTCGTCATCGTAGTTATTGTAGCCACCCCGCTTTCTCTTCCTTGATTCTTTCATGACTGGCTCAACAGCATCATTTGCAGCCTGGTATGACAGTGGTTGCATAGGCGTAGTAACTTCGGATGGATCCGGAAGACCTGGAACAGTCGGGGATCGAGTCTGTACTTTCCCGGTTTTCAGCCAATGTACCAAAGACATATTTTGTTCTAATGATGTCTGATTGGAAAATAATTAGAAATCAAAATTCCCCAGATTATATGCATTGGGTTCGTGTGACAAATTGAGTCTTAATCAGTTTTTCACACTTATAGCAAGGTGGGGATACTTCGTTACCCCCACCCCACCCTGCTTGATTCCGCTAATTCATACAGGTGATAGTTACAATATGCCTACCCCACCCCTGACTTGTAATGCTCTTCTTTTGTTTTGTTTGTACCTAATTGGAGATCAGACCCGTGTTTCACACTTACCTGCCTGCCTGTCACTGCAGTGAAGCGTTACGTAAGCGGCAGCATACACAACCGACGAAACTCGGTTTTTATCCTTAGCATTATTTGAACGAAATGTTGCGAGGATGATGGGAGCAACAAATCACGTATACACTTCTGTTTATTTTCATTTGATTAATGTTTTGCATAAGTAAGTACTCAAACAGTATCATATGATATCAAAACTCAATTACAAATACATGTTATGCCAAAAAGAAAAAAATAGGCTGTATTATTTTCAAGTCAGGTTTTTTGAGGATCTAAAAATCTACTTCCATTTTTTTTTTTTTTTTTTTTTCAAAACTTCGAATCCACGAATTCATGTCCCCACGAACATGTTGATTTCAATAAATCCACGAAATTTCATGACCACGAAATATAATGATTTCACAGTATATAGATTTCTCATGCATTTGTCACAAGTGGAGCTATATAGGAAATGTGTGTTGTCACATTACATTTTACAAAATGTCACTATAACAAGATGGTACAGTTGGAGTATTAATCTTTACCTCATGAATCAGGGATTAACACTGATAGTGTCCCGGGATCCTGAGGACACCAACATTTGGGAAGGAACTCGAGGACTGGCATGCCAGGTGTTCTGTTGGAACATTTGCTTTTCCAATTTAAAATAAATTGAACAACCACATTTGTTGAAAACTTATGTAATCATCTTCCTAAAATTTTCTTATTAGTAGTAACCCCCTTTGAATCATAACTTTTTAACCAACTGTTATATGAATAATGCCATCGTATGTCTGAATGACATGACAGGGACTCCTAATTTTCAGAAGGGACTCCTGAATTTCAAAACTGGTGTTCCATTGAGATACCTAGCTAAAAAGTTAGTGTCAAACGTTGTGAATATTCATGCTTAAATTTAAAATATATGAATATAAATCTACTGAACTTATATGGAATATGAAACAATGGATTTTACTTTGCAGTGCAGACTGTGTAGAATTCAAACTACAATATTGTTATAAAGGAGAGGCTGCAGGTTTGCCAGGGTGTTTGGTTGATAAATGAATCTTCATGATGACTAGTTACCCATTTGAGGATTAAGGGTGAAAAAAAGTCTGGTTTGGGTTTCCACTTATGAAGTTGTGAAATAGGACCACTGACCCCAGTTGCTTTGAAGTTACTGTAGTTTGTCCAACATAGGATGTGAGGGGTCAGTGGTTTGATTTCTGGATATAGCACACAAGTGACTTTATAGTACCAATATGAAACTTGAAGCTTTCTTGCTGAGCTATCAGATTTAAAGGGTGTTCAAGTATTTATTGACCAGGTATCAAGATAAAATCTGTTGTGTATATTGTGATATTCAGGTATGTGAAATACTATTATTTAAAAAAGGGTGGATGCAGAAAGTATAAAGTTATGCCCTCCTGTGCATATGAGTAAGTTACAGGCTGTTCCGGTTTTAATGTTTTCTACGTAACAATGTCTTATGGTAAGATGAAAAATGACACAATAAAAGCAGGCTAGGCTGATCTGTTCTTTCCAGCCTGGTATGAGGTAGCATATCCCAGTTGAAAGGAGCAAAAAAGATTCAGCAGATGAAAAAAAAACACCAACAAATGTTGTGTTGTGTTTGTTTCAGACTTTAGAAAGCTCAGGACTGATATCTAGATCATTTCTATCAGGGCTGTATGAGGCTTTTCTAAGGTAAGTCAATAGTTGTTCTGGCATTAAACATATTGGCTTACACTTCACAAAATATCCTAAATTGAGTTTATCCTTTAAAAAATTCTTGTACAAGTAGATGCTTTGTCCTGAATACTGATTCACTGTACACGCTGAAATTACAGGTTAGGTTATTTTGTAATTATCTTCCTGAAAATTCCATGTTCATTAAGCAATGTATTTTCTTACAAATTATAAATACTGCTCATATCTTGTGGTGCTTTAGGTAACCATAGGTAAGTAAATGCAAGATTATCAACAGCATTATTTGATTAAATTTTCTCAAAGTAACTACCATGCATTTCTAAGCAGAGATAATATCTATGCACCAGTTTACTGAAAATGTTACATATTCAATTCTCTGCAATAGTTTTCTCACTGTTCTACAGTTGATCAATTAGCCATCTATGTGTATCGTCGGTATCCATGTGTTTGTTTATATACGTTTATATTGACTGCTCTGTTACAGTGATAAAGGCAGGGACCTTGTTCTTCATTCACCCACCATCACACATGCTGAAGGATTTGATAATTATAGTATGTAACTTGAAACTTGTCATCTAATATTTTCAACACATGACTACATGTATATACTCGTAATGACATGCTCACAAAATGTTAAGCGTCCCAGTAAAAATATTGGAATATCAGTTCATTCATTGAATATCTCCCCCTGCCAAAAAAAAAAGAAGAAAAGAAAAGACATTGTGGGGAAAGAAATGGAATAGGCATGCTATTGGCAGTCAGCTCTCCTTTAGGTAAGCCTGTTAGTTAAGTACACCAGGATCATAAACTTTGGCTTCAGTTTGACTTGGATATATCTCCTACCCTGCAGAAATTATCTTCATAGAAAGAAATTGTTATGGGGCAATTTTAAGGGACCTTTAAAATCCAGTCTGTACAGATTCTCATTGTCCCCTTTTTAACTGTATTTCCAGAGTCAGAGAAAGACAATCTCCCGCATGAAGCAGGGTTTGATGCCTTCATGTGTGGATTTGGTAAGACTTACTATAGTTTTCTGAGAATGTTTAGTTCTTGCTTTGCAGATACATCAGTTAATTGAGTGGAAACAGCCTAGATTTTGTTAAAGTATTGCCATTCAACTCTGTTTACTTTTATACTAATCACAGTAAGTATGGAAACCCAATTTATAAAAAAACAAGATGAGGTAAAACAATAATTGAATCAAATATTTGGTGCAGTTTTGAAGATTTGAAATGTAGTTTGGGAAAATATTGTTAACATTGTGATTTTTTATGTTCATTTTATGCCATCTCTCTAATTTCTCATTAAAAATATGTAAACTAAGAGGTTATGTTTGAATTTCAGTTTACCTTAGACTTGCCCATTTCATAACCTTCAAAGACATAAAGTAAGTCTTTTTCTCTTCTCTCTCTCTCTCACCCTCTCACACACACACACACACACACACACACATACTTACATACACAGACAGGGAAAAACCATTCAAACAAAAGAATACAAATCAATTAATATGGTTATTCTGATTATTTAGCAGCACTTGCTTCATATGATTATACATCTAATGTTTTTTGTTGTTTTTGTTGTTGTTTTTGCAAAGAGGAATATTTTATCAGCTCAGGGATAGGTTATAGAATTGTATGCTTTCCATCGTTTGACCATCATCCACAATCCGTTTGATTACACTCAAGCTGCCTCATTTCTTCAGCAATCTTGGAGACAATTTTTAAGGTTGGAATCATTCAGCCAAATATTGTAATGGCTGCCAGCAGACCATTTGTTAGTCCCCTACCGGTGTTCACACCGGAGGGGACTATAGGTTTGCCCTTCGTCTGTCCGTCCGTCTGTCTGTCCGCTCAAATCTGGATCCCGCGATAACTTAATAACTAAGCAAGCTAACTTGATGAAACTTGGTATATGTATGACTAGATGGCAATGTGTAGATTATGCACGTCATTTTATTTTTGTTCTTCGACTAAAATTGTGGTTGCTATGGTAACGGAAATAGTGAAAATATGGCAAAAAATGGGATCCCGCGATAACTAAGCAAGCTAACTTGATGAAACTTGGTATATGACTAGATGGCAATGTGTAGATTATGCACGTCATTTTATTTTTGTTCTTCGACTAAAATTGTGGTTGCTATGGTAACGGAAATAGTGAAAATATGGCAAAAAATGGGATCCCGCGATAACTAATCAAGCTAACTTGATGAAACTTGGTATATGACTAGATGGCGATGTGTAGATTATGCACGTCATTTTATTTTTGTTCTTTGACTAAAATTGTGGTTGCTATGGTAACGGAAATAGTGAAAATATGGCAAAAAATGGGATCCTGCGATAACTAAGCAAGCTAACTTGATGAAACTTGGTATATGACTAGATGGCTATGTTTAGTTTATGCACGTCATTTTATTTTTGTTCTTCGACTAAAATTGTGGTTGCTAAAGTAACGGAAATAGTGAAAATATGGCAAAAAATGGGATCCCGCGATAACTAAGCAAGCTAACTTGATGAAACTTGGTATATGACTAGATGGCAATGTATAGATTATGCACGTCATTTTATTTTTGTTCTTCGACTAAAATTGTGGTTGCTAGGTAACGAAATAGTGAAAATATGGCAAAAAATGGGATTGATTACCATATTGAGTCAAGGTGGAGCCAGTAGGGGACTTATGTGTTGCATACAACACCAGTTACTTGTTTGTAATGGTTGACAACAGACCATTTGTTTGTAATGGCTGACAGCAGACCTTTTTGTTTGTAATGGCTGACAATAGACTATTAGTTTTTAATGGTTGACAGCAGACCATTTGTTTGTAATGGCTGACAGCAGACCTTTTTGTTTGTAATGGCTTACAGTAGGCCATTTGTTTGTAAAGCTTGACAGTATACCATTAGTTTGTAATGGCTGTCAGCAGACCATCAGATTGTAATGGTTCACAGTAGACCATTCGTTTGTACCAGCTGACAGTAGACAATTTGTTTTCACTGGTTGACAGTAGACCATTTGTTTGTTATGGCTGACAGCAGACCATTTGTTTGTAATGGCTGACAGTAGACCATTAGTTTGTAATGGCTGCCAGTAGACCATTAGTTTGTAATGGCTGACAACAGACCATTTGTTTGTAATGGCTGACAGTAGACCATTGGTTTGCAATGGCTGCCAGTAGACCATTAGTTTGTAATGGCTGACAGCAGACCATTTGTTTGTAATGGCTGACAGTAGACCATTGGTTTGCAATGGCTGCCAGTAGACCATTAGTTTGTAATGGCTGACAGAAGACCATTAGTTTGTAATGGCTGACAACAGACCATTTGTTTGTAATGGCTGACAGTAGACCATTGGTTTGCAATGGCTGCCAGTAGACCATTAGTTTGTAATGGCTGCCAGTAGACCATTAGTTTGTAATGGCTGACAATAGACCATTAGTTTGTAATGGCTGACAGCAGACCATTAGTTTGTAATGGCTGACAGCAGACCATTAGTTTGTAATGGCTGACAGTAGACCATTAGTTTGTAATGGCTGACAGCAGACCATTAGTTTGTTATGGTTGACAACAAACCATTAGTTTGTAATGGCTGACAGCAGACCATTAGTTTGTAATGGCTGACAGCAGACCATTTGTTTGTAATGGCTGACAGCAGACCATTAGTTTGTAATGGCTGACAGCAGACCATTAGTTTGTAATGGCTGACAGCAGACCATTTGTTTGTAATGGCTGACAGCAGACCATTTGTTTGTTATGACTGACAGCAGACCTTGAGTTTGTAATGGCTGACAGTAGACCATTGGTTTGCAATGGCTGCCAGTAGACCATTAGTTTGTAATGGCTGACAGCAGACCATTAGTTTGTAATGGTTGACAGCAAACCATTAGTTTGTAATGGCTGACAGCAGACCATTAGTTTGTAATGGCTGACAGCAGACCATTAGTTTGTAATGGCTGACAGCAGACCATTAGTTTGTAATGGCTGCCAGTAGACCATTAGTTTGTAATGGTTGACAGCAAACCATTAGTTTGTTATGGCTGACAGTAGACCATTAGTTTGTAATGGCTGACAGCAGACCATTAGTTTGTAATGGCTGACAGCAGACCATTAGTTTGTAATGGCTGCCAGTAGACCATTAGTTTGTAATGGCTGACAAAGACCATTAGTTTGTAATGGCTGATAGCAGACCATTAGTTTTATGTTTAAGCACTTGAATTATCCATTATGTCAGATTTCACTTTATTTACACACAAGCATTTAAATTCATGAAACAATCTTAATCAAACTTACACTTTTGATGACTATAATTTTTTTATGCCAAGTCCAATTGTTGATAATTACACCATTAAGTCAAGAATGCAAAGGAGGGGTAGTCAGGTGAACAATATTAAAGTCATTTTGGTTCTCTTGTTCAAAAGGTTGTCAGTGCAGCTTATGCAACAAGTTATTTTTCAAATACCGTACTTACTCTACTTTGTTTCTGCATCCATATTTGAAGTAACTACTCAAACATTATTTGTCTGAAACAATCATTTGAAGCATTTGAACAAGTTCATGGTAAGTTCTCGGTTTTCTCAAAAGTAAGGTCTGCCTTTTGGTGTCCTGATAAAAGGGTTAATGATGACGTCTGCTTGGTATGCTCAGATTCACTAGGGATTTGTGTGCGATATTATTTGAGACAGAGGTCATACTTAACAGTAAGTATTTTTCAGGAGAAGGACTTGTTGCAGATGCACATGTTGTATAATTTTAATTGTATAAACCCCAGTTTTGAATGCATGTTTCAGGTCCTCCAGTGTTATACCATGTTTATTTCGACGCTATATACAGTCAACAGAGGATTATCGGAATAAAATTAATTTAATACGAGCCAATGTAGATCATTTGGTGAGTTGATCATAAATATGTTGAGTGCATATAAAGCCAGGTGATATGTGTTACCATAAGTTTGAACTTTTTAGTCCCCACTGGTTTTTACACCGTCTGTCTGTCTGATGTCCGATAACTTAAAAACCGTTTAAGATAATATTATATGACATGTGTTACCGTAAGTTTGACTTTTTTTATTCACCTACTGGTGTTTACACCGTCTGTCTGTCCAATGCAATAACTTAAAAACTGTTTAAGATGATATTATGAAACTTGATATCTGAATAGATGGCTGTATGGAGATTCTGCACTCACTTTGTTTTTTTCTCAGACCAAAATCCTGGTTGCTATGTTGCGTGCAAGAAAATTTACTTGTTAAACCCTTGCTATACTTTTCAAATGTCCATTAGTCTTCTTTGATGAATTGTAGTTACCCAAAGGTTGTGTGGACTGTGTAACAAGATTAAATGACATTGAAAAAATGTGTTTTTGTTATAAGGAATCGTATATTTATGTAAAAAAGAAAATAATTTTATAAAATAGTTATTGTCTATCATAGTTTCATGCTTTTATTTATTTTTAAGTGATAATAAACCATATTGAGAAAAACACTGTTTTGAATATTTGCATGTCTAAAGGCTATGTCTGAAATGAGTCCTCGATATAAAAGATTTATTTAAATCCATCAGTAGACTAAACAATTAGAAGTAGAAGTATGCCAAATTAAATTCAATTAAGGCCTTTGATTTTTTTTACATTTTGTTTAAACTGACTTCCTTTTACTTTGAATAAGAAATTTTAACAACTTATATGTATACTAATCCATCTTGACAGGTCCTGGGTTGGACCAGTACTTTGCGCCTGGAAATAAGGAAGAACAAAAAGGTCCTATGAAAAATCCCACATATATTAAAAATTAACTAACCCCAGGAGGAGATGCATGTTAATGTACAAAAAAAACATTGAGGCAGGACATTACATGAAATAGAGAAATACCAAGAGTTTCTGCCATTGGACAGTTATGAAAGAGTATTACCCTAAGTTTGGTTTCAACCTACAACTTTGTGAGACCCACATTCATGTATGCTACCACTGTACCATGGCACTACTCCACTATAACTCATGAGATACTATTATATTGTACACAGTCACTGGAAGGACCAGAACCAAAGTCCAGACGGCCGGAGTTGCTGTATGTTCGTGCCAGGATGTTTAAACAGAAACTGGACCTGGACCAGGTAGTGATTGACACCACCCTTGTTCCTGGTCAGATTGAGCTAAATTAAACGTATCCAGTGTTCCTGCATCTCATAAATCATATTGCAAACTTAACCTCTGTAAACTATCCACTATTGATTATAAAGATGCAACTATATAGGAATGTCACATGTATTGCCCCACCTCATCCTGTTGTACAGAATGTTTATTATCATTTCCTATTGTTTAAACTAAACCCAGTAGTGGGAGTATTCCTAACCTTCACTATTTTCTAGACCTCAGTATGAAGTAGTGGGAGTATTCCTAACCTTCGCTATTTTCTAGACTTTAGTATGGAGTAGTGGGAGTATTCCTAACCATCGCTATTTTCTAGACTTTAGTATGGAGTAGTGGGAGTATTCCTAACCTTCGCTATTTTCTAGACTTTAGTATGGAGTAGTGGGAGTATTCCTAACCTTCGCTATTTTCTAGACTTTAGTATGGAGTAGTGGGAGTATTCCTAACCTTGGCTATTTTCTAGACCTCAGTATGGAGTAGTGGGAGTATTCCTAACCTTCGCTATTTTCTAGACCTCAGTATGGAGTAGTGGGAGTATTCCTAACTTTCACTATTTTCTAGACTTCAGTATTTGCTTCATTTAACCCTTTACCTCATAATATTCATGTTTTTATTGTGATGAATATTAATATTCTGAACTTTAAACCCTTCACTGCTCGGGGAAATGACATACGTATTGAGGCAACTCAATAACATTAAATATAATAGATATACATAGTTAATGTTCATTACTGTAATTTTGGTTATGTGACATAGAATGGTGTCCATCTGTTGATTTTTATGTGGAGACAGACTGTTTTGAACAATTTTCCACGGCATATTGCATATATACGGCAGAGAAGGGGTTAAATGGTATATGAAAACAAACTAGATTTTTCCTTGCTGTGCAGACTGTATAGAATCAGGGCTACAGTTTTATATAAGCAAGCAGAGGATGCACTGATAGAAGGGTCTGTCTGATCGGAGTCTCCTCTGTTTGCTGAGACATCAAAATATATTGTCTATATGAGGTAAAGGGTTAAGAATATACAACAGTTTTAAACAAAATGGGTTTTTAGTCACAAGGAGCAAGGCTTTCTTGATTGTAGTATTTAAGTAAAGACTGACATTGCAAAGTTAAGGCTAGAGTAATCAAAGCTGTTATTCATATTCAGTACATAATTGTTCTATAAACATTCTTTCTAATATTCAACAAATATTCCATATAAATGTATTTAAAAAATCAATTTTGAGACAACATAACTTTCAACTTTCTGTGTTAATGTTTCAGCTTGCTAAATGGTTCTCTCCATATGGATCTGTAGACATCAAGCCATATGGTTCATCAAAAGCTCTAGTGGCAGCTGGCAACAAATACTGGTGAATTACTCTATCTCTCACTTGCTTACTCTCTGTTTCTTTCTCTTGCTTGCTTTCTTCCTATTTCTCTATCTCTTCCTTTTCTTTTTTTTTTTTTTTTTCCCTTTTTTCTTCTTGCTTTCTTCCTATTTCTCTATCTCTTCCTTTTCTTTTTTATTTCTTGCTCTTTTTCTCATCCTCTCATTTCTCTCTCACTCTCTCATGCTTGCTTTCTTCCTCTTGCCTCTCTCACTCATTCCATATCTTTAAAGAGGAATACCACTTTCTGTCTTTATGTTAAAAAATAAAATAGAAAATTGCAGTTTTTGTGTTTGTTCTGACAGCTTATTGTCACATTATTTCACTGCAGCGCCACTGACATCATGAGGGCTTTTAAAAGTAACAAAACTATCTATGTGGCTCGATACAGTGTCTGGAGGCACAAACCTCTCATCAGAGGCATCTTATGGTAAGCAACCATTATTTGTCTATAACACTTAACATAACATGTAACATCTTTACACTTAACATTATTACACTTAACAATATAGCATTTAACATATTACACTAAACATTATAACTTAAAAATTATAACATTTAACATTAAAGCATTTAACATTATAACATTTAACATTAATACACTTAACATTATAACACTAATCATTAAAACATTTAACATAATAACATTTAACATAATAGCATTTATTATTATAACATTTAACTAATTACATTAAAATATAACATTTTACATTTTCACACTTAACATTATTACACTTAACTTTATTACACTTTATAACACTTACAACACTTAACATCACAACACTTAACATCATAACACTAAACATCATAACACTTACCATTACAACACTTAACATTATAACACTTAACATTACAACACATAACATCATAAAAATAAACATTACAACACTTAACATTATAATTCTTAACATTATAACACTTAACAATATAACACTTAACATTTTACATTTTCACATAGATATAATGCAGTAAAATATGATGCGGTTTCTAGACTTAGGTTGCAAGTGAGTTAACATTATAATGGAGCTGCACTGTCCATATCAGCTAGTTACCATTATATTGGAGCTGCACTGTCCATATCAGCTAGTTAGCATTATATTGGAGCTGCACTGTCCATATCAACTAGTTAGCAACTGTCCATATCACTAGTTAGCATTATATGGAGCTGCACTGTCCATATCAACTAGTTAGCATTATATGGAGCTGCACTGTCCATATCAGCTAGTTAGCATTATATTGGAGCTGCACTGTCCATATCAGCTAGTTAGCATTATATTGGAGCTGCACTGTCCATATCAACTAGTTAGCATTATAATGGAGCTGCACTGTCCATATCAACTAGTTAGCATTATAATGGAGCTGCACTGTCCATATCAGCTAGTTAGCATTATATTGGAGCTGCACTGTCCATATCAACTAGTTAGCATTATAATGGAGCTGCACTGTCCATATCACTAGTTAGCATTATAATGGAGCTGCACTGTCCATATCAACTAGTTAGCATTATATTGGAGCTGCACTGTCCATATCAACTAGTTAGCATTATAATGGAGCTGCACTGTCCATATCAACTAGTTAGCATTATAATGGAGCTGCACTGTCCATATCAACTAGTTAGCATTATATTGGAGCTGCACTGTCCATATCAACTAGTTAGCATTATAATGGAGCTGCACTGTCCATATCACCTAGTTAGCATTATAATGGAGCTGCACTGTCCATATCAGCTAGTTAGCATTATATTGGAGCTGCACTGTCCATATCAACTAGTTAGCATTATATTGGAGCTGCACTGTCCATATCAACTAGTTAGCATTATATTGGAGCTGCACTGTCCATATCAACTAGTTAGCATTATATTGGAGCTGCACTGTCCATATCAGCTAGTTAGCATTATATTGGAGCTGCACTGTCCATATCAACTAGTTAGCATTATATTGGAGCTGCACTGTCCATATCAACTAGTTAGCATTATATTGGAGCTGCACTGTCCATATCAACTAGTTAGCATTATATTGGAGCTGCACTGTCCATATCAGCTAGTTAGCATTATAATGGAGCTGCACTGTCCATATCAACTAGTTAGCATTATATTGGAGCTGCACTGTCCATATCAGCTAGTTAGCATTATAATGGAGCTGCACTGTCCATATCAACTAGTTAGCATTATATTGGAGCTGCACTGTCCATATCAGCTAGTTAGCATTATATTGGAGCTGCACTGTCCATATCAACTAGTTAGCATTATATTGGAGCTGCACTGTCCATATCAGCTAGTTAGCATTATATTGGAGCTGCACTGTCCATATCAGCTAGTTAGCATTATATTGGAGCTGCACTGTCCATATCAGCTAGTTAGCATTATATTGGAGCTGCACTGTCCATATCAGCTAGTTAGCATTATATTGGAGCTGCACTGTCCATATCAACTAGTTAGCATTATATTGGAGCTGCACTGTCCATATCAGCTAGTTAGCATTATAATGGAGCTGCACTGTCCATATCAGCTAGTTAGCATTATATTGGAGCTGCACTGTCCATATCAACTAGTTAGCATTATAATGGAGCTGCACTGTCCATATCAGCTAGTTAGCATTATATTGGAGCTGCACTGTCCATATCAACTAGTTAGCATTATAATGGAGCTGCACTGTCCATATCAGCTAGTTAGCATTATATTGGAGCTGCACTGTCCATATCAGCTAATTAGCATTATATTGGAGCTGCACTGTCCATATCAGCTAGTTAGCATTATATTGGAGCTGCACTGTCCATATCAGCTAGTTAGCATTATATTGGAGCTGCACTGTCCATATCAGCTAGTTAGCATTATATTGGAGCTGCACTGTCCATATCAGCTAGTTAGCATTATAATGGAGCTGCACTGTCCATATCAACTAGTTCGCATTATATTGGAGCTGCACTGTCCATATCAACTAGTTAGCATTATATTGGAGCTGCACTGTCCATATCAACTAGTTAGCATTATATTGGAGCTGCACTGTCCATATCAGCTAGTTAGCATTATAATGGAGCTGCACTGTCCATATCAACTAGTTAGCATTATAATGGAGCTGCACTGTCCATATCAGCTAGTTAGCATTATAATGGAGCTGCACTGTCCATATCAGCTAGTTAGCATTATATTGGAGCTGCACTGTCCATATCAGCTAGTTAGCATTATATTGGAGCTGCACTGTCCATATCAACTAGTTAGCATTATATTGGAGCTGCACTGTCCATATCAACTAGTTAGCATTATATTGGAGCTGCACTGTCATATCAGCTAGTTAGCATTATATTGGAGCTGCACTGTCCATATCAGCTAGTTAGCATTATATTGGAGCTGCACTGTCCATATCAGCTAGTTAGCATTATATTGGAGCTGCACTGTCCATATCAGCTAGTTAGCATTATATTCATATCACTAGTTAGCATTATATTGGAGCTGCACTGTCCATATCAGCTAGTTAGCATTATAATGGAGCTGCACTGTACATATCAGCTAGTTAGCATTATATTGGAGCTGCACTGTACATATCAGCTCAGTGTATTGCATTTTTAGAGGTTGATGTATATTCATGGTACAATTTGTAACTGTATTTCAGGTCAGGAGTGGTGTTGTCCAGTGGGCTCTGTGTGTGGCTAGCATTTCATGACAGGAAGTCCTGACTGAGAACTCTAGTTTACCATAGAAACAAGAAAGACTGAACATTCATTACCTTGTTACCATGTGATGAACCAGTTAAAACCAGATTAGCCTTGGAATATTTCAAATACAGAAATTATTTCTTACTACTTTCTATTTACTGGTACATTGAAGATAGATGGTAACAGTTAATTCTGTTCAGACTGAGGAAACATTTTAAGGCAGATTCATTGTCTTGGTGAGCAGACAGTAGGTAGAATGGCTATTCATCACTTTTGAAACAAGAAGATAAAACAGCCAAACATAGTGTGATACTGCATGTAGTTAAGACTCTAAACAACATGAAATCATTTTAATTCATTTACTAGATGAATGACTTCTGATCGACCAGTATGATAATTTTTTGGAGAAATTGATACATATGTTTTTGTGTATGTTTTTTTGTTTCTAAATTATGTGACAAGCATATGGTATTATTTTTTTCATCATAGTTGAACCTGATGAATTTTAAAAAAAATGTTTTTGTTTCCAGTGGCAGGAATCATAACCTTGTGGAATTAACAGTGAATAAGGTTAGTGTTGACACAGAGGGATGGGGTGGGAATTAACAGTGAAAAAGAGTAAAGTTAATGTTGACCATGAAGGATGGGGCGGGAATTAACAGTGAAAAAGAATAAGGTTAGTGTTGACACTGAGGGATGGGGCGGGTAGCAGATGAATAGGAGAGTGTTGTTGTTGATAACTCTGCAGGGAATACACTTACTGCCTACATGTCAATGTGTGTACGATTGATGCAGGGTTTTATGTGTTTTGTTTTGATACATCAGATACATCCTTTTTGATGGTCATATTTTATAATAAACTGTTTTCAACATTAATGTGTATTGTTGTATTTTATAATTGATATTGTCCCATCAGTTAGGATGAATTTATACAACCATATTTTATAGAGCGCAAATATTTATACAATCTTCTACAGTGTGTGTGTATATACATTTCTAATAATAATATATATGCCTAGATACGTATATCTGCAGGACGTTTATACACCCCTGCTGTGTGTGTGTGAGTGTACACAGCCGGATGTTTAACATCTAACAGATCTTTGTATCAGGCAGATATGCTATTATTAAATTGATTCATGGGTGGTCACAATAATGTTGTCAATTAATTGGTATGTAAAGTATAGTATTGAAATATATAAACATATAAAATATAAACAACAGATGTGAATAGAACAATTACTTCATAAGCATTTATTATGCTCCCCCAAAGCGAGAGCATATTATAAGTCGGTGATGTTTTCAAGACAAAACAATACCGGTCCCAGTGGCAGAGTGGTTAGAACATTCGCCCCCGAATCAGGAGGTTGTGGGTTTGTTCCCCAGCCACAACGTACCAAAGTCATAAAATTGGTATTGGTACAGCTCCCTTGCTTGGCACTCGGCATATAAGGGTAGTTCCAGGACAGGTTGGTCAAGTGTCAGGATAATGTGACTAGGTGTGGTATCATGCCACATGTCTACGGCATAAAACTGCAGTGTGGCAGCACTATATCTGTCTCAAGTAGACATCGTCTCCAAATGACTGTCATACTTTCGGTTGGACGTAAACCAAATACGCACACAAAACAATAATTCACTCATCTAAATAATACAATTTCCTTTTTCACATAACTGTTGAAAATCCAGGGAAATTATTGAAGCATTACGGGATCTTGAGATACCGTGAGTGATGTTATTCATCTGTTCCGCTTTTTAGAGTGGAATCTGGAGAAATACAAATTTTCCAGTTAACGTTTTACTTAATCAAGAAATGCAATATACATGTAAATCTTAATTAAGAGATACATGTTTTTTTTATTATTGAGTGCTATAATAAAATTTATTGTTATACAGTATCAGTGACTTTGTACAACCATTCAGTAGTTGATACTATTAAAAACAGGCTCCTTAGTTTGAATCTAAATTGTATCCTTATGGTTTGATGAAATGGGACAGAGGTGACTATTAAAATCAGAATGGAATGAGACAATTGTTACATGGTCCTTGTAGGTTGGGTTGTAGCCATGGTTACCGTGCATCCCCCCCTAGACTTTTTCTCATAGGTACCAAAATGTGCATTGAGGTCTTCTGAACACGATTTGAGGGTGCCCCCAGAAAAAAACTCATTTCAGCTATGTTTAATTAAAGGGTTTCCATGGTAACCATAAAGGATTTTTCAAAATACCCTAAGTAATTAATATTGGCTATAACTTTCCTTCTGTTGATGTTACAGAGTTCAAACAAGTACCAACGTAAAGAAAAGACTTTATAGTTTATGCACATATATAAGATTAATTAATATTCATACGTGCTATCTCATGAATATTGATGAGATAACAAAATTAGAAGAAAAATATAAAAAAAATCATGATTAATACTTATTTCAAAAGCTGTTCTGATACGCAAAATGATTAAATATGGTTTTAAATTGTAAATTTTGATCTTTAACTGTAATTTAAAAGTTTTTGGTTCACAATATTTGAGTTTAAAATTGTTAAATAAAGCCTATTTGCATATAGCTGCGTTTTTCTATTGAAACATTTATTTGAACTTAAAACGTCAAAATGATTATATTCAATGAAAATCAATTTAAGATATTAGTTTAAGTCACACAAAATTCAGATAAAATGTTATTTCTCAAAAATGTTTTTGAGTTGAACAATTATTTATATGATCAACATTTGGCAGAGTTATTTTGATACAGTATATAAGGTTGCCAGCTAAACTTAAAGCTTATTGACGTATAATCAAACGTTACAGATTTTTTTTTCATCAAGAGTATGTTAAGTTTAAACAATGCTTTGTTAGTATAGCAAGCAAAGCTGCTAGGAGTTCCCCACCAGTGAAAAGCACCAGTGAGGAATTTGTGCCAGCTAGAAACAAGAAAATAATTGAAATGGGTTATGATCCCCGAACAAACGTGCATATGCTTGATGCGCATAACACACCTTTGTGTTATGACAAACACTTCTGTAAAGTTTCATGAAAATCCAAATATAGATATGGAAGTTATAAAGCGGACATGAAAATATAGCCTATGAATACCAAAGACAACTTCAAACAACTCTCTCCTGTGACCTTGACCTTTCAAGTGTGCACATGGTTGAGGCACGTAAAACATCTTTGTGTCATTACAAACACTTCTGTAAAGTTTTATGAATATCCAAACATAGATATGGAAGTAACAGAGTGAACACATAGGCGTAGCCTATAACTACCAAAGAGCAAACAACTCCAGTGACCTTGACCTGACGCATATGGTTGATGCCGTGACACACCTTTGACCTATCAAGTGTGCATATGATAAATGCGTATGACACACACTTGGGTTATGAGGAATACTCCTGTAAAGTTTTATTGAAATCCAGAAGCGGGACGGACAGATGAAGGAACGGACACGCGCAAACCTATAGTCCCCGGTGGGTTTCACGGGTGGGTACTAACAATGGGATGTTTGTTGAGTTGAGGACTTTCAATGGATGTTTGTTGAGTTGAGGACTTTCAATGGGATGTTTGTTGAGTTGAGGACTAACAATGGGATGTTTGTTTAGTTGTGGACTTTCAATGGGATGTTTGCTGAGTTGAGGACTTTCAATGGGATGTTTGTTGAGTTCCATGATGATAATGTAAACTTCTTTTTCTTTTTCAAAAATAGGTCCACAGTTTTAAGATCAAATCCGACAATTCATTTCCCATAGAGACAAATGCACATCTACAGATGGTGCTCAGCAACAGAAAATTCGTTCACGTCTGCAGAATAGTTTCGAAGAATTCATACAAATGTGTTCCCTCATTGTCTCTTTTCTACTGTGTACAGAGTTGTGTTCCACAATGCCATAATGATTAATGTTCAACCCGTCAAATATGTACATTCACTAACTGAACATTTTAATACTTATGCATTGTTTTTGAAATTTTGCGCTCACAAAAGTTATTGAAGAACAGACGATGGAAATGAAAACTGGAGGACTACCGCACTTATCTTACCATGTCCTGAAACATATTCACATACAATGTAATGATGATACAGATGTGTACTCGTACGATAATGTTCATATGCATCTTTTTGATACTGCTGCCGCATTATCATACAAACACATATGTAATATTTATTAAGAAGATGACGAATCTTTATTAACAAAACTTTTAATAATTTGCAATTTGCAAGCATTGCATTTAGACTTCGGAGATCCGAAAACATACTCGGATGATACGCAACTAAAGTGTTGAAAGTTTGCATGCACGGAAGATTTAGGATAACGTCTTTTCAAATACTTAAAAATGATGGTATTTTGATTCCTCTCAATTTGCTGTGCACACATCGAGGGGTGAGAGGGAAATTATGCTAAGTGCATATATTTATTTATATAATCACTTATCCTTGGCCCTAGTTTCGCTCTCACTCCTTGACGTGCTTTAAGCAAATCAGTCGTGCCTCAACCGAAAAATGTTCGCATTCCGATGTCTGACGGGACATCGACGGAAATGCTTGCCAACAAAGGACGTATTTTAACATCCACCCAATATACTAAAAGTGTTGCATTTTTTAGCGACGTAACGCCAACGGAGATTAGATATATGGTCATTCAGTACCATTTCGGTAACTTTAAAATCATCTCGTAAAATTGCGTAGCATATATTACAATCTTTGAGATATAAAATGCATTTAAAATATTGTATAAAGCGGATATATATATATATATATATATATATATATATATATACACACACACACCTGGGAAGTCATCATTGATTGTTATTTAATGTAATTCAATTTTGTCACAAGGATAATGTATTAAGAGTATGATAGGACATTGAGTATTTTTAAAACCCTGGGGAAAGATTATATAAATTTCATTGTTAAAAAGTCCAGTTAAATTCGCACCATATAATTCAATATTTTTACCGGTTTTTGTATGGTAAAGGTTAAGTGAGATAAAGGTAGTCAGTTGGATGGTTCCCCAACCCCTTGCTTCCCAAGAACGGTGATGATGTTTAACTCTAAAATAACTGATGGTAAAAGTGAATGTATCTAAACAAACAGATATGCATTGGGGAAGTCTTCCATTCACGGCCACAATTAACGGTTATTTTATATGTGTAGCAATGATAATAGGATATGTTCATATCTTATTCGAGTATCACTTGAGCTATGTAGAGTTTGTAGAGTTGGTCCCACATGGTTTTGGCCAGACCGCATAATCAGTGAAGGAGACGACGAAAGGATGAACAATTGAAGAAGACGAATCAAAACCATGTACCATCAGCCTCAGTATAAAACTATGATTTGATGTGGTGATCCACTGAAGCAGCGGCCAGATTCACGATTTGACCATATGACTTTGAAAGAGATCAACTTTGTATTAGCAATTGCGATATCGGCCCGCGGGTAATCAATCATGAAAAATAAAACTGAATTCTGGCCACTGGTTTCACAGAAGAGGAGTTTTGAAATTTTCTAAATAGATTATATGGGCGCCATTTCCGTCCCCTTAGGGCCTCATTTTTAGGGATAAACTTGAGCAATAAGAATAGAAGTGGGGCCATAATGTGATCATTTGTGCGAAACATAATGACATTCCAATAAATGGTTAAAAATGAAATTTGTTTGGTTGCCATGATGATCAAATTTCTACATGCATCAAGCATATTTTACTAACACCTGTGAATGACCAATAACAAGTTTCATAAATTTCTACAAAACGTCATTTAAAGTTAGGTGTTGACGACGGTCGACAACGACTTGTCATAAAGGTAAGAGACATCTAAAGCACGTTGGTGAGCTAAACACGCCCAATCGGTGGATATCATTCCATCGGCCATGGGAATTTACGCCTTTTAGGGTGTGTCATATTACACCATTTCATTGGTTCCATCGCGGTTTTTATAAGGTAATGTAACCCAATAAAGCGCGTTTTACATTGCTCGATATTTTGGACAACGACCGTCGGCTTGATGTCATGAAGTCAGTCGGAGTTTTTCAGTGATGAATAAAGAAGAGAGGGTCTTCACTTGTCACAACAAATAAAGCATTTTTTTTTATCAATTGGGGATGATAAAATATATTTAATCTTACTTGGTCCGCCTGAATATTATGAAGTAAATCACGTTATTGACGTGAACATTTGTTAAATCTGTTCTAAATGCCCGCCGGGATTCGAAGTCAGCGACTTTACCCTCTCGGCCACGGAGGTCCCAAAATAAAGGGGTAATGGAAAAGTACCTGCATAATAATTAAGCTTTTTTCTGCTGCAATGGTTAAATTTAAATCATAATTCAAAACATTTTTTATCAAACTGAAAATAATTCCTTGCGTTAAAGAAATGATTATTTGATAAGATGGTTACATTCTTCTCTGTGATTGTTCCATATTCTTTTAAAGTTTGCATCATTCAATGATCTGCTTTGTGCCTAATCAATGCTCTCCATTGTCTTCTTATAGGATTTACCAAGGTCTTTGGATTTATCTATCCCTGTATATAAGTGCAATATTCATAAATACTGCCACGATAACCATCTGCACAAACAATGAGTCATAGTTCGTCTGCAATTTGGCACACATCTCACCTTATCTGTAGAGTCACGCGACATCTCATTGATAAAGAATTTCAAAATATCTCTTTGGAAACATGGCGAAACTTTCATTACCGATTATTATCATACTCATTGGAAGTAAGTTTTACGCACATAATTACTTTCTGATTATTAGGGCGAAATATGGATATAATAGTTTGGTTTCGTGAGAAGCTAGCTCACATTGCTGTAAATAGTATGGGTTGCAGGTTTGAACCGTGATGTAGCCAGATTGTTCATGGCCTTCCAGGGCGGAAAACCTAGAAATTGCAAGGAAGCAGGTCTATTTCTAAAAAGAAGTGGTGTGAAAGAAAGGAAGTATATCATTAAAACATAAATATGAACTATTATAATTATCTTAATATATAAT
>CM037782.1:65973624-66023624 GCA_021229015.1 Solen grandis
ATGCAAAGAACAGACAACTCATTTATTGGACAACCAAATTACTTGTGTCTGTTCACCTCAATATACCAATGTTTCAGATTACGCAGTCTATTTATAGTAACATTTGAGATATGTCCAACTAAGACATTCATTTATCATATCTGGATACCTAGATGTCCTATCTTGTTCAATTTCCTTTTAAAGTCCACGCATGTTCTAAAATTATGTCTGAAATTTACCCAAATTTAAATATTTGATAACGCTAACAGGATAAAAGAAACGTTTTCCAATAAATTTTATTTGGAATTTAACAAAGAATTTAAAAATTAAAAAAAAACATTTCAATTCAGTGATAAATAAAATTATCTCATCAAAAAATACAAACATCCTACTTTAAACTTCTTTTTACAAAAAAGCTGTGACTTAAGAAAATTCAGTCCAAATTCTCAGTATCAATTATTCAAATAACAGCTTACATCTAAAGACTTACAAAATTATCTGTATTTTAGGCTACCTCATTACATAATTAACAGAATTTCCCAACCCTGGAATCTTTTACATGATTTTAAGGGAAAAAATGTTTTGTCTGAAATGCCAAATCCCAACAAAAATTTGCCAGTTTCAAACATTTAAATACAAATGCCACTCTAGATTTTTAATAGGACACAAACAAGCTAAACCACATAAATTAATAACTTGGCCTCCAAATTATATTCATATTCCCAGCAAATAAAGTGGCACGTAAATTAAAAAGCATTTTTTTCAGTAACTCAAAACAAATAAGGAGAGACGTCAACAAGGCTGTCCTCATCTGTTTTGTGTTCATATTCAAGTGTCGCTCACAAAATAACGTTAGACCCCCGAGATTATTAACTTCTAATTCGTTTTTCATAAGTCGTCTCAGCTTAACTCTCAGCCGTTGCGCATTTTGAATATAAATATAAGCAGAAGGATGACGCACGCATACACAATATTGCGTCTGCAGCATATGACCATCCATATTTCCCTTGGGCAAAAAGCTCCCATTTCTATACAGCATTGAGATATTACAACTCAATAGTCCTATACCAACTAAACTTGGATTTGTATCAACACACATTTAACCTTATTACCAGCATGAACATAGGCACTGTCTGATAAACAGGCCAACTCATCTAGAGTTTTACTTCATAAAATGCAAAATGAGTAATGTCGCTTTTACAGTCCAACTTTTACAGCTCTTCCATTTTATTTACTTCCAGAACCATTTCTTGCAAATTCAGTATGACATCTGCCAGGGTTCACATCCAAAACAATTTCCACTCGTAAGTTTCTAAATGAAAATTAAACATCAGTGGACATTTTGTTGAGATATTATTAAAAAAAAATAAGATTATATAAATCATGGATAAAAATTCTTGACTGCCTGTTCTGGCATATTCCAATGTTGACAATCTTTATGATGAAAGAAGAAAATGATAAATAAAAATGTCTAGACACAGAAATACGTAACACTAGAGAGTTTCTCTGTACAAGGAATGATTGAAAAATAGATTGCGCAACTGTGTCAGATTTCTTCTGTCACTCTTTTCAGTTTAGTGGGAGTCATGTGTCATTCCATAATAGAAAAGAGCTTTTAACCTGATTGGGAGAAGACATTTAACCTAGTCTGCTGCAATAGATATAGAAATAGTCAACAGCAGTCTTTTCAACTGGGGACAAGGTAACACCATTGATTCAAATACATAATCATTATATTGCTTGTATGTTGTCTGATAGGATTCAATGTATGTTTGTTTGATAGAATTCAATATCCTGCATGTAACAGGACTCGGATACTTCAAATCAGATACATACATTAGGCCAAAAGAAAAATTAAGTCCATTTCTGGTCATCTGACCGACCCTCTTTTTGAAAGACCGACCCTAAGGTTTTTCTTACCTTTCAGTCTTTAAAAAAAAATCAAAAATCCCTTTTCTTAACCTTTCATTTCATGTAAAAAAAAAAAAAAAAAAAAAAAAAAAAATCCAAACGTACCGCCCCTCTTTTTTATTTGCTGGAGACCTGAGAAAAAAAATTTTTTTTTTTTTTTGGCCTAACTGGACTGGTCCTTCAAATCAAATACATACATTACTTGAATGGATTTTCTATCAGGATATTCATTACATAAATAAAGTGAATGTTATTTTCCATATGGAATGATTAAATTGATGGTCTGATGCCCCTGTACACCTTGATGAAGTTTCAAGTCAATCCAATAAGTGCATGAGAGACAGATTGTTGAAATTCAAGCATGATAGTTTGTTGCATGCAAAACCTTCACCAAGGTGTGCATAACTCCGATGCCAGGATTCAAAATAACTTATTTAGTCCCGCTGATTATGAACACAGGATTGAGTCCCAAAGGAAGGCTTCATTTTCACGAATTATAAGGACCCATGGTAACAACCACCGCATTCTGGGAAAATAACCACCGCATTCTGGGAAAATAACCACCGCATTCTGGGAAAACAACCATCATATGGACAGCAACAATAGGGACACTTCTTATATTCATAATGGCCTCTTAAATCATGATTGAGATCCAATTATCGGAGCACAGTCTAAGACAAGGCTTTACCAATCTGATCTGACAGTTTCTATACCCTTATGGTAACTGTCAATGTATCATTTCAATAGGACAGACAAGTCTTTGCCTCCCCTAGAGACAACAGCCAATGTTTCACCAGTGGAATTACATGAAAGGGTATTACAGTAACACATTTTTTAAGGGTGGACCCCCCTTAGGCTCACTACAAAGGTGAGAAGAGAAAATTTATTTCCAACATATTACATACCGTATATTTCTTTATAGACACGCACTCACATTCCTATGATCTTCCCTCAGAGAAATATTTGATTGTTTATTTTCACAGATAAACTGTTAATGCTTTTGTAGGCAAGTTTACACCACACCATTTTAATGGCTTTACAAATATTCATGTACAAATTTATGAATATCAATTTACTGTACACATTAAATTGTTTATGAAACAATGGGCCATTCCTTGCATATAGACTGTGTAGAATCAGACAGCTCTTTCCATCAGATCTGGGTCTGTTCTCAGTATATAATTATGAAATAAAGGGTTAAAACAAGATGGACAACCATTGTAAAGACAAGAATTATCATTGAAGATGATGAATTACCCCCAAAATACCACTTTGCTACAGTTGCTGTTACCATGTCAGACTGTCTTGAGAAACATAAGAAAGGGCCATAACTCATTCAAAATCAAGCAAACCATGACATGCCAACAAAATGCACAACTAGGCTTGGTACTAAATATAAATCTTTTTAAGTTTTATCAAAATCCAACCAAAGGTAGCTGAGAAATAGGGAGGACAAATCTCATCTGTATATATGGTTTTCCAAGAGACATTGTTTCTGAAAAAATAGGAAGATAGTCAACATATATCACATTGGGGCCTTGAAACTTAGTGTTAATGTTCTACCTTCTATTTCTAGCAAAATTATGACAACAGTTTTGAAGTTATTTCTGAATTATTACAGAATAGAAATGTCCTTTAACGGAAAACCACGAAATATGCTTTCACACCTTTTAAGTTCATATAAGGCAAATATTTCAAACCAGTTTTCAATTCCGTCACAGAGTCACTCTGTAACTGATATTTAAATTTCTAATTTCCTGTTCTGCAACATTCTGAATTCATTACACGATGCTCAATTAAGGTCTTGAAAAAAGTAATCTAATTGTATTTGTCAAATCTGTTTACAAGTTAAAACAGCAGGCAATTTCATTCAACCTTATTTGGCTTTTTAGTGATTTGCATGGGGTGAGCTTCACATTTAACATCAGGGGGGAAAAACTTTTTTCAATTAAGAGTCGGATCATTCCAATTATTCCAAGCAAAGTGACAGGATGGAGATGACACAACAGGATGCACAAATCATGATTCAAGTCACAGTACTGATTACATTACAGAGTGAAGTTAAGGGTATAAATATCAGATCAGATGGATGAAATAAGTTGTAAAATTATTCATGCAGTTATTGATCATTCTTATGTTCATAGAATATATTCTAATTAATTCAGATCTGATTATTCAATGGTTACCATGAAATCAATGGTTGACCTGGGAACCATGATCTAATCAATGATTGACCTCCTTACCATGATGTAATCAATGGTTGACCTTGTTACCATGTAATCAATGATTGACCTTGTTACCATGTAATCAATGGTTGACCTCCTTACCATGATGTAATCAATGGTTGACCTCCTTACCATGTTATCAATGACTGACCTTGTTACCATGCAATCAATGGTTGACTTGCTTACCATGTAATCAATGACTGACCTTGTTACTATGTAATCAATGGTTGACCTCCTTACCATGATGTAATCAATGAATGACCCCCTTACCATGATGTAATCAATGGTTGACCTCCTTACCATGATGTAATCAATGGTTGACCCTGTTACCATGTTATCAATGATTGACCCTGTTACCATGTAATCAATGGTTGACCTTGTTACCATGCAATCAATGATTGACCCTGTTACCATGTAATCAATGGTTGACCTCCTTACCATGATGTTATCAATGGTTGACCTCCTTACCATGATGTTATCAATGATTGACCTTGTTACCATGTAATCAATGGTTGACTTCAAACCATGATGTAATCAATGGTAAACCTGGGTAGCATGTTATCAATGGTTGACCTACTTTACTTCACTGCTTGTGAAGAGTTGACCTTATTATGAATGGAAATTTAAATTCTGTACCAATGGATAAATGCAAAAATTAAGGTTTAACCTGCAAAATCCACTGACAATGAAACTAAACTGTACAAGAACATTAATATCAAACCTCAAACACAATGCCCTAGTAAAGGTCAAGGTCACACATGACAAAGGTCAAGGTCACAGTTCAGTCAATGTACAAGTACATATACTATATGAAACAGGGTATTGTGTGGGTAAATATCATCAAAATATGAAGTAATTTACTAAATACATCTTATTATTAACCCTTTCCCTCATAGAGGTTTTATGCTGTTCGCTGCTCCTCAGTAGTCTGGAAATGAGGATTTTGTAATTAAATTTGGTAAGGTTTAACTGTGGTTTTCTGCAGATCAGGCTTTATGTGGTACCTATTGAGTGCGTCAAAATGAGTCTATATGAGGGAAAGGGTTAACTGGCTCTTCCTGGACAAGTCGACAGTAACATGAATAATATCTGAATTTAAATGCTCTTTTAAGTTATTCTAATACTTACAGAAAGAAATGTAATGAAATGGGAGGATGGCCCAGTGGTTGTGTACATTCACTCTGGATCAGAGGCTAGTGAGTTTAAACCCCTGCTATGGTGTTAAGTTCTATCTTATGTACTGTTTGTTTGTTTGTTGGGTTAACGTCCCACCAACAGTATTTCAGTCATTTGGAGAAGATGTCTACTTGAGAAAGATATAGTGCTGCCACACTGCAGTACCCCGCCGTAGACATGTGGAATGATACCACACCAAGTTACATTAACCTGACACCGAGCCAACCAATCCTGCAACTACCCTTTTATGCTTAGTGCCAAGGAAAGGAGCTATAACAGTATCATTTTTTATAACTTTGGAATGTCCCAGCCAGGGATCGAACCCACGACCTCCTGTTCCCTAGGTGGACGCTCTAACCACTTGGCCACCATATGACAATTCTATCAACATTTTTTGAACTAGTAAATCTAAGGCTGTGATCTTACAACAATGAGCAAGCTTAGTTGAGGTTAAGACAGCACCAGACAAGATTGACATTGGCCGCAATCTCTGTATGGGACACTGGACAATTGTTATCAGAATAGCATGCCTGTGAGGTTTATATCTTTCCCTGTCTTGATTACACATGGAATTATGGTCTTTTTTTTACAGTCGCACTGACTGAATCTTTCTGTCAGCGGAAGATAGAGGAGATGATGCAACACTTCACCCATGTGTCTTCCTCCATCAATGATCGAGTCTTCCGTATCCAGATATTGAATGTGCAACTGTAGTGCCCCTTTTATAACTTTTCCACCATTTGAAAGTTACCATCCCTTTTCCTTCCCCTATAGAAACAGAAAATGAATCTTACATTCATAACTAGAACTGTACGCCAAAGGCTAACCTATACCCCTCAACATACCCCATTTCTAACAGGGCCTTTTTCCTTCTTTATCAGGGGCCATTCATAGGTCCCTTCCCCTCTGAAAAAACTCTTTAAATTCATGCAGTTTTCCCAAATTTGCATCTTACTCCAGGAATTTTATTTTCCCAATGAAAAAAAAGGGTCATATTTTCCCATAAATATGATATTAAAGCCCCTTCCCCAACATCTGGAAAAAAAGGCCTGCCCTACCACCCCAAACAACCAGACTCAAAGCTTGTAAGCAGTACTTAGTAATAGCTATCTAACAAGAATATGGAAATGCAGGGATACAAATAAATGGCAAAAAAAATCTATCTTTAGTAACAGTGACCTTGACACGATCATCCTGGAAATCAATCATCAGTCTTCCTCTTCCAATAAGGTACCTACCTACTAAGTATGAAAACTGATTCTATTAAAAAAATAAAAAAAATTACCTTTTAAATTCTATAGAGGGAAAAAATTCAAGTGGCATAACTCCAGTAATAGTTGATGAATTGTAATGAAAATCGCAGGTGCACAAGTTCCCATAGTAGGAAGGATTCCTGTGAAGTTTCATCAAAATTGGAAAAAGAACTGAAGAAGAAGAAGCGCACACAAAATTGTGTCTACGGACAGATGAACGGACGGACAACCTGCTTCCAGTATACCCACCCCCACCCCCAAACTTTGTTGTGGGGGTATAATTAAGCATGAATATTGTAAACACATTAACTTTGTCAGGGGGTAATTTCCATTAATATTGTGGAAGATTTTATCTATAAATATTTACTCCAATGAAAATTGTTCATTTACTAGAACTCAAGTTTTCTAGAACACGAATCCAAAAATAAATGCACCCACGAAATTCTCATTTGTATATAACCAATAAATTTTTATGTTCACAAAATGTATATAAATTTGGTTATTCACTAAACATTAATATCTACACACAAAATTGTTTCCCTTTAATATATCAATTATCAGGTCACAGGAAGCAGTTTCTGTCACAACCAAAAGCCTGTAAATTACTGCAATCTCATCTAAATGAGAGACTTGTGGACCTGGTGAAAGTCACCATCATAAAATATTTGTTGGTTTTCCGTTGCAACAACCATTATTATATCATTAGGTAGATAGGTTTCCATTATGATAAGTAAAACTACCAGAATGAGAAACAAACAAAAAAATCTGTTTCTGTTTCCTCAAACGTTAAAACAACAACTGAGTAAAGGCATGACGCAGCCCAGCCATTCTCTAATGATGGCCTTGAGGTGCTAGAACATCCTGTGGGAACACTCAGTAAATTATACCACCACCGCAAACAATGTCATCTAATAAGACAACTAAACATCCCATTTTTCATCATAGACAAGTCGAGATCTATATAACAGTATATATCTGCTGATATCTCAACTAAAATATATTTTGAATCCCTTAAACAACCTCTCTTTTTTTTCTAAAGTTTTAAATTTGGAAAACTTAACTTTTGTATAAAATAACTTTGGATGGAAAGGTTCTCTCTCTCTATCTCTCTCTCTCTCTCTCACACACACACAAGCAAACAAACACATTCCCCATGCACTATAAGGCACATTGATTCCTGATGGAGTGACCTCTGTAAAGGAAAGGTAACATACCTGCCGGTAATTAGTGGCTGACTGCCATGCCCGGCCAATTCACACCCTGTCTCTCTCTCTATCAACACCTAGCAACACGGACACTGGATCCCATCAGCAGGGATCCCATCAGCACCTGCACACAGGTGTAGTTCTGACACTAAGGTCCCATTACCATTCAGATATGCCATTTTACAGTGTAACCCACCATTAGTTTTCTGATATTGTTGTTGTTGTTTTTTTGGTTCTTGTTGATTGAGAAACAAGTTTGTGCAACTTATTTACTCCCTCGTAAGGTTCCTGGGTTGGACCAGTACTTAACACCTAAATAGATCAAAAAAATTCCTCGCCCTTGATTGGATTCAAACCCACAACCTTTGGGTCTGCAGTCCTATATTGTTACCACTAGACAACAGAACTCTTGACCACTAAAAACCCAGAGCAGGCTGAAAGCAATTTAACCATGATCTAGAGGCAGGCTTTACAACTACAGATCCAAAAGGTTAATAAGGTTTGACCAGTCCGATATCTATATGGGGTAAATTGGTATAGCTTCAAAGTGTGGTAAATTGTCACCACATACATATATATTGCCAGCATTTGAGTTATCCTGGGGAAAAATGGATGATGATGATGATGATGATGATGTGATGATGATGGTGATGATAATGGCAGTAATGATGTTGATAATGACAGTCATAGGAGTGAAGAAGAGGAAGAGGATGCTGATGATGATGATGATGATGATGTACCTAAAATATAAATTACTTTTGAAAAGAAATAAATCGTATCTCTAATTCCAAGTTTCTCCTGCGTGACATTATCCCCGGAAAAGAAGCATCTAAATAACTTATTGATTACAGCAATTTCATACTGAAACAACAGCACTGACCACTGGGAGATGTCTACATTTTATCTATATGTACGGCAGAACACCGGGCGGAATTTATTAGACAAATAGATTGTTTCTGTAACAGTAATGATGTCAGGCCCTCCTATTGATCTGGGGACAAGACGACCAATCAAACTAACCTTTGGATAGACCAGGAAATGGAAATGAAATCCTGCACTTTCTCACAAGCCTGTCAAAGATTACCACGCTCATTTCATAGGGATACACAGAAAACAAACAATGATGCAAATATCACTGATTACTTCATGTGGAAAGGGATACAATTTCATTTTCTTCTGGTCTGTGGATTATAAGTTTTCTGTAAACACTGATGAATAATGAAAACAGTTTAGAGCCAAATTAGCAAGACCAGGTGACTTGACTTGACTATTTGAGTTTACCGTCGCTTCGACAGTATTTCAGTCATATAGCGACGCCCAGCTAATTACAGGTGGAGGATGACCCCGAGGCATCCGGGTAGAACCTCCGACCTATCACAAGCCAGCTGGAAGGCAAATTAGCAAGAAAGTATTTCAGAGACTCATAAGGTTTGACGTTGCTGGTTGCTTCTTGTCAACAGGCGGGAAAGAAGCGTGAAACTGAGGATCCTGAGCATGATCTCTGCAGTCTGTAAACTAATGGATGCTTCTGACATAGTTCCTGGCCAAAACCCATTATCAAAAAAAAATGTGATAATTAAGTATTCCTATTAAGTGGAATAATTTTGTACTCTCAAAATAAAATTTAGGCCTGTCAGATTATCAATATTAAAATTGGGCAAGCTGACCTGCCATTGTTCTACTTTGAATTTTTGCTGAGTTTTTTGCCCTTTTTTCCCAATCACTGCATGGTCCCCTAATCTGGCAGAAATAAAAAAAAAAAAAATGGACGGGCATTCAATCTCTATTCAAACATTTAAACATTTAACAAAGGATGAAAGTTACAGATTTTCTTAAATTTACAGATATTTTAAGGTTTATGCCGTGTAATTCACTTCCACTGAAGCCATGCATATAACTTTACAATATAAGCTTTTAAAATGTTAAAACATGGAAATCATAAAGGCAAATTGACATATGTTATGACATATGACAGAAATTTTTTATTACCTCCCCTTTAAAATTTTGTTGTCATGAGTTATGTTAAAGTAAATTTTCTCCATTTTCCTACGGTAAAGTTTAGATTTTCCTCAAAAATCTGATTCAGTTTTTCATATTCACAGAAACTGTATATTTCCCATAGACTTCCATGTTAACTTAAATTCAAATCATCTCCCCTACATCTAAAAAAAACTAGAAAAACTCTTGGTGAAACACTTTTATTTTTGGATGTCTTCAAAGTGACAAAGTTTCATAGAAATATTTCCATCCAATGGCAAGATATGGAATATGGGTATTAGGAGGGTTATACGTTAATTTCGTAGAGAACATTAGAAGTAAAGCAATTCAGCTACATGAAACCACTGTACAAAACAGTACAGTTCTGATATATATCTTACCATCTAATTCTCCAAGCTCTTGTCAGTTGATTAAAATAATCATAGAGTAAGCTTTGATCTTGATTAAACCAATCTCCTATGAAACAAAACACAACATGTTTTAATGCACCGTAATTTTTCCTGAAGTTTAAAATTAAACAAACAGTGCTGACAGACATTTTTTAGTTTTGGAAAATTCATCTTGATGTTCAAATTGTGGTTTACCTACTTTGAAGTTGTGCTTTATCTATTTTGAAGTTGTGGTTTATTTTATTTTATTTTTTTGCTCTTTTAATTTTTTCCTCAGCATATAATTGGTAGTTAACATTTTTGGCTGGTCAGGCCTCCTGAAGAAACACTTTTTTTTTATTTGGACTTATTAAATGCCCCCTTGGGAGTTTTCCCGTATGGGAACAAAAATAAACTGGTATGACCTCATTAGGGGACTTTCTTACAGAAAATATGGTACAGTAAGATGTCCCCGGAGCAATTATCTCAGTATCAAGCTAATAACAAAGTATATTCCTAGCTTAATCATTTTATTATTTAGTGTAAAACTGAATATATCATCGCTTTCTCCTGGATTTCCAAGTCTCCTCACTTTTGAATTATCTTATTTTTCTGTTTGGCGCTCAAATTATCACAACTTCACTTGTTTTGAGAAAAAAAGACCTAAAGATATTATTATTTCAAAGAACTGGATTCAAGATGGAGGCAGGATATCTGCAGAAGCTGCCAATCTCTCTCTTATCTCTGTAATCCATTCTACCATCAAAACATGTCATTTCTGTCAGCTGATAGATTCACCAGCCATTTCCTGATTATATCAACTATTATTCTATATTTTAGCATTCCTGACTTACTATCTATCTGACAATAAGAACATTTCTATCAACGCCTTCGAGTAAGTCATCAGTCAGAAATGCTGGTGAGAGATTTACATCTTTCACTGAAATCAATAAAACTGATTTTTTTTTCCAGTTAATTAAAAAATCAATTTTCCACCATACAATTTAATTCAGTATTAACTGCATGCATTACACTTAATTTCTATTTGTAATATGTTTATATTATCCCCTATATTTTCTTGAAGTTGAAAAACAGCAATAATTTACTTAAAAGAGGAACATAATTATGCATTCACAAAATCACTGAAATTAAACATTGAAATGACCTTTTGTTCAAAAGAAATAAAAGAAGAATAAATAAAACAACTGTGACTTCATTAATAGTACTTTTAACCTACTTTTTTGCTACCTATATCAACAAAATTCAAAGTTCTTGGCAAGTGTATTAAGTTTGTTTAATAAACATGTCACAGGCTCAACAATATTCCCATGGTCATATCATGTTGAGAAAAGAAAATCCATTAAATGAGTTGCCTAAAGTGATATCAAGGAGTGTTCCACTTTTCTGTGTAGCTTAACCCTTTCCCTCATATATACTCATTTTGACGCACTCAGTAGGTACCACATAAAGCCTGATCTGCAGAAAACCACAGTTAAACCTTACCAAATTTAATTACAAAATCCTCATTTCCAGACCACTGAGGAGCAGCAAACAGCATAAAACCTGATCAGCCTGCGAGTTACTCGCAGGCTGATCTGGTTTTATGCTGTTCTCATAGGTCTTTTCATGGTGTCCTCTATAAGGGAAAGGGTTAAAGTAGCAAAAAGGGTCATAACTCTGCAACAAATGCTTCATCAGTCTTAAAAGCAGTGCCTAGCTAATTACAAGCGGAGAAGATGAACCTGATGGAACCAACAAAAGTCTGTGTTTAAACAGACTGACCATGCAAAATATCGCAAAATTAACATTGTTTCCAAATTTAGAAAAACAATTTCCTTTCATACAGGTAGCAAACACTGTCAATGATGCTAACAAAGCCAAAGAAATGCTCAAACACTCCCTTTTCAGACAACACAAAAACAACTAATCAAATTAATTTATTCTCAGCATGCCTGGATCAAAGAGCTAAACCATTGAACTAATATTATTAAAAATTTGAACTGCCTAGTTTCTTCCCAAAAACAAAGGACAGGAAGGAAAAAACAAATCCTGGAATGTCTTACTCTGAGTCCCTGCTACTTCCTCAGCAATTCAAGCTTGTATAATTGATGTCTGGAAAGGAATTGTGATTTCATTAGTCAGGAGCAACACCCAGGGACCCAATCATAATTGGTGAGGAGCAATTGAAGGCCCTGCTGGCTGTTAGTGAGACATGGTTCATGCAATATGTCTGCCTCCCTGGTAAAAGCCTGCCAGTGCTGAACCTGTCATCCAGTCACTGGTCTGCTGATCTATGGACCAATCTCTCACAACTCAATCATTATATCATTGTTACCAAATTATTCTCTTAAGGCACACTGACATAAACACACACAAGAGGAGACTATCCTTACCCCTCCCAGGAAAATTTCCCATGATGCAATCTAACCCAATATGGTTACAAATGATGGATTCCATAATGTCCTTTAAACTTCAGTTAGACCAACAACATGCAATATGTCTTCGAAATATTGAAAATTAAATGTAAACAATTTCTCTCTCAACAAGCAAAGGACATTTTCAGTGTTATAGACTCCATGTCTTCCAAAATAAGTACTATCTTGGCTCAAGTTTGATCTAGTACCACACTCAAATTTGAAATCACTAGTGAAATTAATGGGCAGTATGAAAATCATACCTTTGTACCCATTTTATTTTCCAGAACATGACGCCTTTTATATTCAAATTGATTTATAAACTATCCAAAAGCTATGCTAGGGTTATAGGTAGTTGTTGGTTGACCTGATTTACACAAATAACATGATTTTATTTGTGATAGTGTTAATAAGCAGTAGCCATCAAAAGGATATGTGGGGCTTTCATTTAAGCCCATTCCTTGGTCCCCCCAAATAATTCTGTATGTTCACAGATATATTTAAAGAAGAGGGCCATGATGGCCCTGGGTCGCTCACCTGAGAACCAGATATTAGTGGGAGGAAAAGAAACAGCAAATATCTTGTGGAAAATGGGCTCTGCCTTCTGCCAGCCATAAATCGAGTGAGTACTTTAGGACAAGAAGAATTTTCAAATTTGTACTATATACATATAAGGAAAATGGGCTTAGCCACCTGGCGGCCATGTTTTTCTAACGGAACAAAATAATTTGAACAATCTTGGTAGAAAGTGACCTAAGGAAAATCTGTGCCAAATAACTTGAAAATCCAGCCAGTACTTTTGCAGAAGAGTTTTTAAGTTTTTACTATATAAGGAAAACAGGCTTCACCTCATGGTGGCCATGTTTTTCAACAGATCAAAATAATTTGAACAATCTTGGTAGAAAGTGACCTAAGGAAAACTGTGCCAAATAACTTTGAAATCTAGCTAGTACTATTGGCCAAGAAGATTTTTCAAATTTTTACAATATTCATATAAGGAAAACGGGCTACGCCCCATGGTGTCCATGTTTTTCAATGAATCAAAATAATTTGTACAATCTTGGTAGAGAGTGACCTAGGAACATCTGTGCCAAATAACTTTGAAATCTTGCCAGTAGTTTTGGTGGAGAAGATTTTCAAAATTTTCATTTTTTTTTTCTTTCTGTTGCCATGGCAACCAGAGTTCTGCATGGAATCAAATTCTTTGAACAACTATGAAAGGGCTTTACCTATGGAACATTTCTGTGAAGTTTCTTTAAAATTGGCCCAGTGGTTTAGGAGGAGATGTCGTTGACGACAGACACCAGACGACGGACGCCAGACATTTATCGGACTCACAATAGCTCACCTTGAGCATGTTGTGCTCAGGTAAGCTAAAAAACATACAAAGACACAAACATATTTTAATTGAGGAACAAATGTTAACAAATATCTGCAGAATTTTTGTCACCTGTTATTCAAAAGAGAGCCAACAAGAACTATTAGTGAAAATGATGAATACCCCCAGATACCGCTTTTTCATTTAGGCAATGTAAAATCAGGTGACCCTTGGGGCAGGGCCAATTATGACTCCAGGGCCATGATTTGAACAAACTTGGTATTCATCATTTTCACTAATAGTTCTTGTTATGCCAGGTGAGCTAATAAACTTAAGCTCAAATATAAATACCACTATATGCCAACTGATTTTATTCCCAATATAAATACAGAGATCCAGAACAAAAAGCGAGAGAAAATATTTCTACAACTTCACTATTGAACACAGGAGATGTTTATTCCATTAAACAAATTAAAGGAGAAATAATTGAATTCTTACCTGACTTTTCCCTGAAAACAAAGATGAAAAATCTTTCCTCAACAAAAGTTTTAACCCTTTAGTATATTTTACTATTTGGTAATTTCCTTTCAAAGTTCAAGATTGTGTTTTTATCGTAAAAGTTGATTACTTTAGAATTTCAGAACATTCTGTGTCCGGAGGTAAACTTACAAGTTTATGTTTTCGCAAGGTTGCATGTTTGTCAAGAAAGTTTCATTAGTGGCTGCAACAAAACCTGAACCACTCAGATGCCACATCTGACACTTTGTGTTCCATCACAACAAATCCCAATCAATCAAAAAGCACTTCTTAGTTTGATGTTCAAATATCATTGCTTAAATTTAAATTCATTGATTTTTAAGTTGATTGGAAAACATATTCTTTCAAATTATACTAATCCCTCTCCACAGTTTCTCAGTTGGATTCGTACTCTGAGCCTCAGGGTAGGTCATGAAAAATTCTTGCCCTAAACATGGAGCAAAAAAAAAAAAAAAAAAAAAAAAAAAAATTACGTTTCTGGTCGCCGACTGACCCTAAAGTTTTTTTTACCTTTCCGCCTATAAAAAAATATTTCCTTTATTTTTACCTTTCATTTCATGTTAAAACAAGAGTGCCAGTGATGCCACAATATACGCTGCCACAAAATATAAAGACCAAGAGGGGTCTTTTAATTATTGCTTTAAACATTTCTGTAAGCATAAGCTCATAATGAAGTCTGTAAGACCAATTAATTTACCTGAACATAGATAGAACCCTAAAAATGCTTCCAATATGACAGTAGGTCAAATTGCAGTATCAATATGAATCCTTTTTTCTTTCTCCGCATAACTCTTGCAAAAAATCACTGTACCAGAAAATCCCTGCTTTATGCACTTTTACCTGTTTAGAAACTGGAGTTGTGTTTTCAAGAGACCATTTTAAAGGATTGCAAATATTGATGAACATCAAAATCCCTGCTTTATGCATATCTACCCAGTATAGTAATGACATTGCCCAAGTTTTGAAAAGATTAGGTCAGAAACATATAAGAAATTGCATTCACAAAGCTGAAATATCAATCAGCTAAAGAGACTAAATTTCAAAGGACAAAAATCTTGCAAAAATTAATGAACCGGAAAATTGCCACTTCATGCACATCAACCCATTATAGTACTGACATTGACCAAGTTTTGAAAAGATTCATTCAGAAATGTAGGAGGAGTTGCGTTCACAAGATATGGATGTACGGATGGAGAAGATGATGCCAATATACGACCGCATAAAAAAATTAAGAAAATAAAATCCTGACCTACCGACCCTCTTTTTTATTTGCTGGAGACCAGAAATGGAACTTTGGGGTGGGGGCCTGAGTTGCAACCCACAACCTGTAGATCTCCAATCATTAGACCAAAGCATCATGACTGTATTTCTGTCATAGCAACTGTCTAGTAAATTACAAGTTAAGTCTCAGTCTAAAAATTGAGAGGACTAACTCAACTTAACCCTTTCCCTTCATATAGACTCATTTTGACGCACTCAATAGGTACCACATAAAGCCTGATCTGCAGAAAACCATAGTTAAATGTGTTATAATGTGCCAATTTTTGAGTATAAAAGTAAAATTTCCTCAGAAATATCATAAATCCTTCAGAAGAAACACTGAAGAAAGTTCAGTACTCACAGCAGCTTTTCAGCTCAAAATGTTTAAGATTTAGGACTTCCTTATCTATTGACCCCCATAAAACGTGATTTTTGCATATTAGCATTCCAGTAGTGCGTCAAAATGAGTCTATATGAGGGAAAGGGTTAAGTAAGGGTTGAATAGGTAGATTCTTGGCAACTTAGTAACAGGTTACAGTTCACAGGGACTGATTTTTACACTTTTAAATTGAAATTTATTTTTTTTTAAAAATTAACTACAATTAAATTTAAAAAATTTTCATTAATGTGAATTTGTTTTGACAGGCTTAAAGTCTTAAATATCACTTTAATCAATTAACGCAGCAAATTTTCGGATAAATTAATTTGCAGGAGAAAACTGTCATCCTAACAAGATTTTACTTTTTTCAAGAAATGATCAGTGCTGTTATCAAAGACCTGCAAAGCATTTAAAATCCTTTCCTTCATATAGACTCATTTTGACACAATGGCAAAAGAAGCAAATCCAGATCTATTTATAGACAGCTCCTGGAAGGTGCTATGATGCAGGTATTTGATCAGGGTCTCCTCTGTTTGCTCATACAATATTAAAGCCCAGATTCAATACAACCTGGGTCTAATTCCGCCAACAATTCTTAGCGCTAAGTAAAACTTAAAATACTTAAGGTCAAATTTCATTAGTCTTGTTTCTCTAATAAAAATACCCAATTATTTCATTTCTGAACAATTTTTGTTATTTATTAATTAAGGTAATAATTCATTTCAGCTTAGTCATGTACTTGAATATTTCATAAAACAGCAATGGTGGAATATGTATCTAACTAGTTTATCCCTTTCCCTCATATAAACTCATTTTGACGCACTCAATAGGTACCACATAAAGCCTGATCTGCAGAAAGCCAAACTCAAACTTTACCAAATTTAATTGTAAAATCCTCATTACCAGACCACTGAGGAGCAGCAAACAGCATAAAACCTGATCAGCCTGCGAGTTACTCGCAGGCTGATCTGGTTTTATGCTGTTCGCATAGGTCTTTTCATGGTATCCTCTATGAGGGAAAGGGTTAAGAATTTAAATATTACTTAGCGCTAAGTATTGCTGGTGGAATTCGAGCCTGGTTAACAAAGAAAATTCCATTGTTCCATACATTATTTAAGTTAAGTCAATATCATTCATTAAGTCATAACTTTTTACATGAAAAAGGATAAAACTTTTTACAAGACTGTTTCATCATGCAATACCTGGGTACCACTGAAAACCCCTTCAGATTACAAAGTGCTCAAGTCAAGATAAGGTTCAGCCTTACATTATCTAGTATGGTGTGAAAATGGCTTTTTTATGCTGGGTATGATAGGTTCAGCAGACACATGATTATCAGCATTTTATACGCAGCCTTGAGCAAGTTCTTTTTCATTTATTTGTTGCTAAAAAAAATCATCGACCACAACTGTCTGAGTAGGCACCATTATCTCAAGTATTAAAATGTATCTTTAATCTATGCAATATTTCACTATTCAGTTAATTATCAGCTAGGCTGCTATAGCTATTGTAAATGTTTTCATTTTCATCATATCATCATCTTCATCATCATCATCCATTTCAGCCCAGCTGTAGAGTCAGACAAACAAGTTCCACAAGTCTGTACATATGCAGGAATTCTCTCTCTCTCTGATACCAACTCTTCATCTCTCCCAACAATGCCAGACACTATTGTAAAATCAAGCACCCTGCTGCTAGCTGACAGCCTGAGAGAAACGATCTGCATCAACATGATAGATTGACAGGATGAGGGCCTAGGACGATTCCATCTCATTACTATGCAAATTTATTCCACTTAATTTGCAATTATTTCTTAATCGTTTCATTAATTAAAGAAATCCTGAGACTGTTTTAATGAGTCTCTATATTTTTTATAGATAATTTTTGCATGTGGTGCAAATTGAACTTCAATCTCTCGTTCTTTTTTTTTTTCATCTTTCTCACCACTTGAAATTGTGTCATTCTCTCACTTCATTTTCAACTCAATTATTCAACAACTACAATTTAAAAGTTTTAGTGAATTTGTTATCTCTCTCTCTTCTTCCAGTTTTACAAGCTGATAAAAAATACATAACAAGGACTTATATAGCAAATATGGCAACTCATAACATATAAATAAAGAAGCTGTTGCTAAAGTTTTGCATTATAATTAAGACCTCAAAATGCTATTCTCTCACAAATAGTTACTAAAGTTTTGCATATCAATTCCTTAAAATGCTGTTCTCTCCCACAAATGAGAGCTAAAGATTTGCATTGTAAGCCCTCAAATGCTGTTCTCCCCCTCACAAAAACAGTAAAATTTGAGAGGATTTGCATTGTAAGCCCTCAAAATGCTGTTCTCCCCCTCACAAAAACAGTAATGAAGTTTTCCATATCAATTCCTTAAAATGTTGTTCTCTCACACAAACATACGACCTCTCTCTCTCAACTATGACATAATTCTCTCTCTCTCTCTCTCTTACACACACACTAAGAAACACACAGCCTCTTTCTCTCTTTCAATCTATTTTTTTTAATCACACTCATAAAACTGCCATCTTGGACTGAACACAACTGATGAGCCACATGGACACAATCATCCAGTGACTAACACTTGGCAGATTACACTTCAACAGATATGTATCAGCCTATCATTGAACAAGATCTGAAGCTCACATCTGGACACACTGATGGACAGACAGACACAAGCTGTTCACACATATTCAACTGACTACATACATAATTACATGTGATTAACAACCAAATGAGATATGGGAAAAAAAATCTCTATTCTTACAATTTTTTTTCTAAACTGTCCTTTCTTCTTGATTCAGCTCTCTCTCTCTCTCTCATATATAAATGACACACACTTCAAAACTCACTTTTCACAAGCACTCAGTCAATCTAAGACTTCACGTCTCTTTTCCTGACATTTCAAGACAGTAACTTTCATTCCGCAATCACCCTCAGGAGGTAAAATTGACAACACACAAGGATACGGTTAACCCTGCATTATATAGGGCATTATTGAATAGCTGTCACAAAAATGCTTTACTAATCCTGGGAAAACAAAGGCCAATTTGACCACAGGGTGTAAAAGGGCAAGTTGACTCCATCAATACCCCCCACCCCCTTCTCTATGACAGAGAACATTCACATCTATTTCTTTCATTCTGAAAATGTCATTTTTTCCCAAAATATAAGGTGTTATATAAGACTGACTTTTCCAGTAGTCTAAATAAACAAGAGTGTTCTTTGGAACACATGTGTCTGCTGCTGAAGCAATACGGAAAAAGTGTGACAGAACAACAGACAGGCAACACAAAAAGTCCAGCCCAATTGTTACCTTTGTCTTGTAGGGATACATTTAACCCTTAACCTGCTGAATTTCTCAAATGGACTTAGTCGGAATCTTTTTTGGAAACTGTCCATTATCAGTTTTAGGGATAACAAGATGAATACTTGTAGTTGGTCAGCCAACAGTAAAGAGCCAGGCCAGCCTGCACGGATGTGAAGGCTGGCCTGGCTCTTTACTGGTGGCAATGGTTATCACTTACAGTTCCAGCAGGGTAAGGGTTAAACCCATATAATGTGGCATATATTATCGACAAACTTTACTTCATATAGACTCATTTTAACACCCTGAGACCCTGAGATCCAAGCAGCTCCTTTCCAGGAGCTGTCTAATCAGGGACCCCTCTGTTTGCTCACACAGCAATGAAAAATCCACTGTTTGATAAAAAAAAATATTATTTTTTATTATACTATTTAAAGTTTAATAGTTGATATTCACACAGTAATGAATTTGTACATGAATATTCATGAGGTAAAGGGTCAACACTTCAATGACCTCAAAATCACAGTGTCTTGTCACCTTGACGACACGTCCAACAGATACTCTTGACTCTATGCAGATACCTTCGTAACTTTACCTATTAATAGTTTTATAGGAAATATGACATAAGTGATCAAAATAAAACATGATCAGACTGCAAGTAAATAAAGCTACAGACTGGCCAAGCTTTAAAATGCTGTGTTTTCTATGACACTGTTACCCTCAGTATGTCTGAATGAAAAATTGGTCTCGTGTAATTATCAAATGACCTTTATTTAAGAGGAAGTCAAGGAAAATGGAAAAATCTGAAAATCACCCTGCTACTGATTCTGTCTGTATATATAATGGCTTCAAACTCTATACCATAATACATATTAAAACCTTATTTCCATGGTTACCATGGTTCAACCACTCCTGTGTACACGACTTACAGGAAGTTCCAGCTTTTAATTGATGATAATTGGCATTATCCAGGGTCGGGTCCCAGCTGGACCCTATCTGACCCCAGCAGGAAACCAGTCACCTCGGATAAACAAGATGTTCACACAGTACCAGCCTATCTGATCTCCCCTGCCGCTAAACCAAACATACCTCCAGCAAAATGTAAACACAACTTATTAGAGTAAGGCCTGACTGAAACTGTACCAACAATAATATTTAACAGGAGCCATGTGTTTTCCTTTATCTTCTTTGTTTACTTTTTTTCCTCCCTTCTTTCAAGGTTTTTAAAGCCTAGAAAATATATATACATGTATTCTGTGGTGAATTAGGTTGATCAAGATCAAGACAAAGATGAGATGTCCCTTATGTGAGAAAGGACCAATAAATAATGTGGGCCCTTTTTACAAGAAAGGGCATAAAAAACATATTAACTGAACTATCTGATAGATTGATAACAGCTGAAAAAAAAAGAAGAATATCATTTACTTGAAGAGATTCAAGATTAAATTTAACCAGTAAATACCAAGCTAAATTTCTTAATTGGACTTGTCCTTTCTTCACTTTTGACTTGTCATAAGTTGTTTTAACCCTTTCCCTCATAGAGGAAACCATGAAAAGGCCTATGCGAACATCATAAACCAGTCAGCCTGCAGTACTCGCAGGATCAGGTTTTATGCTGTTCGCTGCTCCTCAGTGGGCTGGAAATTGATTTGCAATTAATTTGTAAAGGTTAACTGTGGTTTTCTGCAGATCAGCTTTATTGGTACCTATTGAGTGCATCAAATGAGTCTATGAGGAAAGGTTAAATTGGAATGCAGTTGTTGAAAAATTATTAACAGTGCAGACCATGTGCAGGCTAATCTTAATCTACACAGGTTGCAAAAGCAGTCACAAAAGCCCACAGCATTGTAAGGGTTGATGAACCTTATTTTAACCCTTTCCCTCATATAGACTCATTTTGACGCACTCAATAGGAACCACATAAAGCCTGATCAGCCTGCGAGTAACTCGCAGGCTGATCTGGTTTTATGCTGTTCGCATAGGTCTTTTCATGGTATCCTCTATGAGGGAAAGGGTTAAACTTTCAAATGATTCGCCCATGAATCATTTTCCATTTTGCAGTTGGCCATCATAGTAGATTGAAAATAGAGAACCTATCAAGATCTCACATGTCTTCACAGCCAATACCCCATCACATTTTTTCCAACTACTACGGTGAAAGCCCAGGTTGTTGCTTAAGTGCACTATCATCATGTTAAGGTATTATTTTCAACATCAAACTCTGATGAAAACTCATTAATGTGAAGCTTCGGAATACAAAATCAAACAATACAACCGACAATCTTGTGATTTCTTGTCAGGTTATTGTGGTCAGCTTTTTACCTGGCCTGACCTAGTTTAAAACAGTGCATGACAAAGGCCATTGTTAGATACAAGTTATATTTACTGCAAGCACTCCGTAACATTACTAAGGGACGTCATGGTCCATTGGCAGCATACACAACTGTGAATAAAAAATAATGGCTTTCAACCATATAGGAGGCAAGACTCTTTCATGACACCTTCTAAAGCTCAAAGTACTGGTCTAAACTCACTAGAAGGATTAGTATGTGTTGTAGGAACTAATTTCCCATCAACTTACAAAGAAACAAGTTCAAACAGGGAGATTATAACAACCACAAAGTGACAGTAAACCTAGTCATGATTGATTCTACACAAATAACAGTGACAATCTGACAGTAACAGCCGTCTGCATGTAAATCTGATTAATTCCAATAAATCAGACTCATGCTAGGGTTTAAATCCCAACTTTAAACCTCCTCTTACACAATCTGAACACTTTAACAAAATAAGACAATTTTGAGAATTGAAGTGATCCTTTGACCTCATATATAATTATTATTAATTACCTTGAGTACCAACTCCTTTATTAAAAGAGTTCAAAGTTTCTGGATGGTACAGCCATGAACCATCACACTGCGTCTGAACACTTCAATAAAGAAGGCACATGATCACATTATCACATTACCCTACACTTCTATCCATTTTCAGCCTCTTCTTCTCCTCAAATATGTGTGAAGAGGGTTAGATTGGGGGTTTCAGGGAAGGAACATAATTATCAGCTCCTGTGTGTTACAGAAGGGTGTTTCCCATTAAATCTTTCTGGACTCTTTCTTGCCCCAGAGGATGAAAAGGATAATGAGATATTGACTGGTCCCCAGCCTCTGAATTACATAATGCAGGATACCAGCTTTTGTTACATTTCCTTCCTCCATATATTCTCCTGAATATGTTAAACTGAAATCTTCTGTGCTGTTTTGAACATCACACACTTTCAAATCCATATTTTATATTGATATACCTTTTACCTAATTTAATTGTGTTTTGATGCTTTGACAAACAGAGTTGACTCAAATCAAGCATTTCCTCCCTGTCTCCTCATAGGGATCTCACTAACTTAAAATCTTAACTTTTTCTAATGTGTCACCTCTACTTACAGCAGGTGACAAAAAAGGGACTCCTGTATTCCTAAACTCAAATTCTTTGGCACAATCCTTTGAGAGTCCAGTGACCACTTCAATTTCAGTAAATTCATTCATTAAGTCATAATTTGTATATGAATGTTAACAAGGTAAGTTAGTGTTGTTAATTCATTTCATATTGATTACTGCATTGTCAGCTGATATTTCAAACAATTGTATCAAAAATTTAATGAGAAAACCATGATATACTCTCCTATCCTTTAGAGTAAGATAATTTTCCATCATGTTTCTCTCTCCATGTAGAAAAAAAAATAGCATCAACTAAACTGATCAAACTCTATCAAACTCAGACACATATTTCTGATATCAATCCTGCAAAGTCTTTCACCTTTTTCGCCATGTGTGATTTCCGGTTTTCCGGATCACTGGTGGAGCTGAAAACACCGAATGATATGGATGCGATTTCTGCTGATCTTTTGACATTCAATAAGGTCGGTGGCGGCAGAATTCCAGAGTACTACCATTCTCTATTATAGCCTTAATTACTAAGTTGAGTTTCCCTGCTCTTCTAATCTTTCTGCTCTGTAATCATTCCGGACATGACCTCTGCTTCAAAATGATCGCCCAGCTAAATCCATCTACACTGCTTCCTCTATAGGACACTGTATTATGTGCCTATTAATGATTCTGATGACCATATTGCTGCAGGAAAATACATTAGATCAAGTGCCGAGGAGAAAGAGGTCCAGCAAAGTACTAATAACGTTGGAATTAAATTATCCGAGAAGATATTGATCACAACAGTTTTGTATTGCATCCCATTTATCATCCTTATTATTAACCAATTATGAAATCAATCATTTGATCTATCATTCAATATCTTTTAGCTGACTAAATGATAGAGTAAAGCTGTTCAACTATTTGATTTTGACAGTTTCCAAATCTGTGCATTCAACAGAATGTGTAATACGGATTCCCAGATGGAAAAAATAACATAGTTATTTAGAATAGATAAAATCGCCCCATGCTATTTTAGCTTTGTCATGTTAAAGCCAAACAATTGATAAAAAGATCTGACATGTTTTCAGATCATGATTTCTAAAATCTTCTTTACATCAAACATGATACAAACCTGGATTTGTAACCGCATCATACTGAACCGCATAAAAAGCGTTACATATTAAGGTCAATCCGGTATGAAGCATGTTTTGATGGCATTCGCACTATAATGGCGTGTGTTAAGATGGATCTACTGTGTTTCTTTACAGCTGTATTTTATTCAAAGCTTAACAGCTGAGTATTTCATAATCAATTTCCTTCATAAACCAAAATTCTAATACGAAACATTTCTAACTTAAAAATAATATCTGAAAAAAAAAAAAAAAAAAATTTTTTGCATTTTTCGGCTTATTTTTTATTTTTAAACATAAATCTGCCAACCTTAAGAGAAAATGCCTAGATCGTTAATTCAAGTCTGTTAACCCACCTTCAAATTAAACAAACAGCAACTTTTTGTTTTGAATCTTTTTTTACCCTACTTCATTGCACACACAAAAAAGAGATCTGCAAACAGCTGTAAATAGTGTTTATCACATCTGCTACTACAGCTCTATCATTATCCAGGCTAATGCTGCCGTTGTTTCAGAGTTCTAAACAATATTGCTGTGAAAGCATTTCACTGATTCAGTAACACCCAGCTCATGACATCAAATTCAGAAGTCCAAACCAAAGGAGTCTGGCATGTAAGAATGGTCATTATATCACTACATATAATATATACATATTGATATAATGATCCAACTTACGTGCCAGACCCCTTTGGCCCCAACAACACTCCAACCCCTTCTGTAGAACTGACCAAATTACTGACCTACAAACTGGAGGAGCCAAATGATTGCAGGGCCTATATTATAACCACTTAGCTATTTACAAGTTGCCAAACATAGGCCCCTTATCTCATCTGAAATTCTGCAATTCTTTAAAATTTCTAAAGAGCTTATGAATATAGCTACAGAAATAAATCAGCAGCATGATTCTATTAAATGACAATTAAAAAATGTACTTCTTCTGGCCACTTATAAACATTCTTGATTCATTGGATTTCTTTTCTACAAAACACAAAATAAAAGTTTGTTAATATTAGATGTAAAAAATAATTAAGTTTTAAAACTTATAAATTTGTTTACAAACAAAACGAAATAAAAAATGAGACTTAAGTGATACATCAATTCAATACAAAATTTGAAGAAGAAAAAAAAAAAAAAAAAAAAAAAAAAAAAAAATCGAACACTTACATTAAACTATGTAAATGTAACTGAAACATTTAACTTCAGAATGCCCAGGATACTGGCACATACACCTAAGGCCAAATAATATACACTTTTTTTGTTTTCAATCTGAGAATAATGGATGTTCAGAGCACCAAATTAAAACAGGAGTTTAAAAAAAATGCAAAATACCTGTCAAGTAGTCTTCTTTTCACTCTGTGATACGCTGACGTTTCTGAAAGTACCAACAACTTGGTGCTCACCTAACCAACAATTATCTTCCTTTCAAAAGATAATTACAGTAATTCACAAAAAGTTCTTGCAATAACAAACATTTAGTCCTTCACCTGTTTTTTTTGGTTGGTTTTTTTTTTTTTTTTCCAACTATAACACAAAAGCTGAAACCATGAGTGAGTTAACACATATATCCATCCATCCACTCTGAGCAGAGTCTGCCAAGTAAATTTGCAGGAGCCGAAAGCAATAAGCAAGCTACTACTGGAGCTGGCTGCCTTATCACAGCTCTATACACCCCTAATTCTAGCTCTGAGATAGGAGAGACAGCTGTAAACACTCTGGTGTTTTCTCCACACACACACTGACATACACAGGGACTCAGCGAAGGTATGGGTGTGTGTAGGGGAAGGGAGGATGCTCCATTATCTATATCATGAAAATTTGTAGGCCCCAGATTAGATCTAGGGGTAAAATGTGATTCATCTTGCTGCTGTTAAAACTGATTTGTAACTTATGCCTGCTGGCTTCATTTATAACAGAAGATGAGTGAATCAGGGGAGAAAAACAGGCCAAGTGTTTTGCAAAAAATAAGTATCATGGAATTGAGATACATATCACCATGATAACAACTCTTAAAATGGTTAACACATTTTTACAAACATTTCATTGATGTGAACTAGTTTAGAGAGGTTGTTTTTAAAATTTAGGACAGTTGTTCTTAAGGGTGTGTTCACTCTGGGTTTTCGATGAAACACAAATTTGAGCGTTTTAACGCAGATCCCAAAACTTCATACCAATGAGTCATTAATGACGCAATTTTTAAAACATGATTGAAACTTTCATTTTCGTTTTCAGAATTGAATACTTAAAAATAGCCTGCTTAGAATAACAGACATCTGTAATCGCACATGTAAAGTGTGAAATCCAATTTATGCTTGCTTATTATCAGAATGTTGGCCTCCTTTACAAGACTTCTCATAAAACAACATATAATTATTATACAATCTAGTAACAAGAACTTAAACCAAGCATGTCCCCCAAACATTTCAAATGACCCCCAAATTTTAACCATTAGGGGACACATGACTCCAAAATAAAAGTCAAGTAAAACCCTGGTTTACTCTTAAATTGTTTGACAATAAAATAAACACTACTATTGAAACTACAAGCAGTGTTTTCCATGACACACAAACTGTCCACATAAAAATGTCAAAATGGTCTTTAAATATTTCAAAATTTGTCACTTTAAAATAAACATGGAAATGTGTTTGTGACACCGATACCCTGCCAGCATTCGTTGCTCAAAACTAAATATTTGATTGTATTTTTAATACTTGATGTTTATTTGTATCAAGTTTCATGATGATGATTCTCATTGAAAAAAAGCTTGATCACAAAGGTAAAGCTAAGGCAGAATGACTAATTTTAATACCATGTTCATCCAACCTTGAAATTAAGGTCACTGCCATAAAATTGCATAACAAGAAAGTCAGTAGAACTGACAGATGCTCCCCGAAGAACATCATTGTTACAAATAAGGCCTTGGTCAATGGGTGGGAGAATATGTTGAAATCCCCATTCCTAAATCATATCTATTCTCCTCATCAGATGAGATGTTTACCAACTCTAATTTGGAGACTTAGTAACAGTTTACTATTTAATATGATAATACGTGTTACTCATCAGATCTTTCATTGATTTTTTTAAAGTTTTTATACTACTAAAAATTAAGTCATACATTTCAATGTGTGCTCATATCAAAGAGGTTAACCAACACTCTTGACATATGACTGGATATTTGAAATAGTGTATAATGGCCTAAACAACAATTAGCTGACATGATTATGACTGACATTACTAGCATATTGAATTTTGTGGGGTTTTGTTTAAATGATATCTCCTGTTAAATTAGGCAAATGACATAATTATTAGTCAACAACATGGTAGTAGGGGCCATAACTCTCTTAAAAATTGAGGAACCAGGTCACACCGTCGATATGCGTATCTACTCTTGGTGATAAAGCTTCCCATAAAGTTTTGTTGAATTCAAGCCATTAGTTCCTGAGAAATAGCCAGGACAAGAATCATGCAATATGTACTATAGGCCAAAAAGTCAATGGGCCTTAACTCTTTGAAAAATTTAGGAATCGGGTCATGCTGACGATATGCACATCTCCTCTTGGTAATAAAGCTTCCCATAAAGTTTCATTGAATTCAAGCCATTAGTTCCTGAGAAATAGCCCGGACAAGAATCATGCAATATGTACTTTAGGCCGAAAAGTCAAGGGGCCATAACTCTGTGAATAATTGAGGAACCAGGTCACGCCGTCGATGTGCGTATCTACTCTTGGTGATAAAGCTTCCCATAAAGTTTTGTTGAATTCAAGCCATTAGTTCCTGAGAAATAGCCCGGACAAGAATCATGCAATATGTACTATAGGCCAGAAAGTCAAGGGGCCTTAACTCTTTGAAAAATTTAGGAATCGGGTCATGCTGACGATATGCGCATCTCCTCTTGGTAATAAAGCTTCCCATAAAGTTTCGTTGAATTCAAGCCATTAGTTCCTGAGAAATAGCCCGGACAAGAATCATGCAATATGTACTATAGGCCGAAAAGTCAATGGGCCATAACTCTGTGAAAAATTGAGGAACCAGGTCACGCCGACGATATGCGCATCTCCTCTTGGTAATAAAGCTTCCCATAAAGTTTCGTTGAATTCAAGCCATTAGTTCCTGAGAAATAGCCCGGACAAGAATCATGCAATATGAACTATAGGCCAAAAAGTCAAGGGGCCTTAACTCTGTGAAAAATTTAGGAATCGGGTCATGCTGACGATATGCGCATCTCCTCTTAGTAATAATTAAGCTTCCCATAAAGTTTCGTTGAATTCAAGCCATTAGTTCCTGAGAAATAGCCCGGACAAGAATCATGCAATATGTACTATAGGCCGAAAAGTCAATGGGCCATAACTCTGTGAAAAATTTAGTAATCGGGTCATGCTGACGATATGCGCATCTCCTCTTGGTAATAAAGCTTCCCATAAAGTTTCGTTGAATTCAAGCCGTTACTTCCTGAGAAATAGTCCGGACAAGGAAAGTGAGACGGACGAACGGACGGACGGACGGACGAAGCGGCGACTATATGCATCACCTTCGGTGAGCATAAATATTAAAATATTAAATATCTAATGTCATGATGTACAACTGTGTACCAAGTTTCATGAAGATGTCAGGTAATTTTCATAGAAAAAAACAAACTTAAATGTAAAGGAAAACCTAAACAAAAAATATTTCTCGTGTAAATTTTTTAGTACATGTTTTTAAAATATAATATAGATAAGAGAGAAGAGACAGAGAGAAAAAGAGAGAGAGATAGGGGGTGAGGGGACAGATAGGGTCAGGGCCCAGGGGAGTTAAAGAAAGCAAAGCAACAGAAATAGCAATAAGCAACAGAGATAAACACAAGTGATGGTAGATTAAAGACTGGATTCCACTTACAACCAGGAAAGTAAGTAAACATTCATTTACAGATCACTAACAGCTGCATGCATACCCCCCTCCCCCAACCCCCTGTGGCCCTTCCCCCATTTCTAATGAGCTACACAAGTCTTCAGAACAACAGAATCTGAATACCTTTCCTCATTCCCTTCATTTTAACCCTTTCCCTCATAGAGGAAACCATGAAAAGACCTATGCGAACAGCATAAAACCAGATCAGCCTGCGAGTAACTCGCAGGCTGATCAGGTTTTATGCTGTTCGCTGCTCCTCAGTGGTCTGGTAATGAGGATTTTACAATTAAATTTGGTAAGGTTTGAGTTTGGCTTTCTGCAGATCAGGCTTTATGTGGTACCTAATGAGTGCGTCAAAATGAGTCTATATGAGGGAAAGGGTTAAAAGTCTTTCATATCATGGTGAGGACCTGCCACCAGGCCAATCTATCCTGTACTCAGATATGTTGCAACCTGGTACCAGTCCCTCCATCTTAATTACTAGGTGGACTTTCTAACCATTTGATAATTGGAACCAGACTAACCCAAAGGTATGTATGATAAGTATATTTAACTTCCTTTTTAAATTCATATCCACTGATACTTCAAAATTAGGGCAATAGAAGTAATAAAATTCTGAATTTCAATCCTTTTTATTTCTCTGGATATAAACTTACTGAAATGGCTGCATTTTTTTTTCTTCAAATTTAATTCTTTTTTGTTACACAATATATTTGAAATACTGACTGCTATGTTATTATGGATCCACTTGAAAACATACAGTTTTGCTTTTCAAAACTGCCTCCATACTGCGATAAAATCCATGTTTTATTATTGTGCATAAACCACATAAAACATCAAAAAGAGCCTGTTTCAAGTATTTAAGGTGTAAATTTGGTTTTCAACTTCTGATAAATTGGCAACTTCACAATGGAAATCAGTAAATTGAAGAAACCCATTAAATGTTTACCCTGTGCATTAGAGTTATCAGGAATACAACCTTTACAAACCTGGCTTAGCGAACAAGTCTGTCAGTGGTTGATCTGGGTTCATTCCCTGTTCTTCTTATCAGTAGCATTAATATGAAATAATCAGAGTTAAATTTGCTCGGCAATGTTCCACACTAAAGGTTCCATCCAGAAGCCAGCGAGTCCTGAATTTTGTCCAAGACTTCCAGACCTTAGGGCCAGGGTAGTCAATTAGATTGCTATATCTAAGAGGCTGTGAAAATTTATATGTAATTAAAAATCATTTATGTTTTAACTAATTCGGAATCCTCTATTTGGGTTCCCCCACAGGAGACCTTGACCTTAAAAGTAATTGTTACGTCTTATGGACTCCTATTGCTTTGGGTCTGAATCTGAATATGGTACATTGCAGATCCCAATACTAGGTTGTAACACTCCTCAGACACAGAATTGTTTTTCAGTCTGATCTGGCTTTCTTTTGGTCCAATGATGCCATAAAATGGTACAAGTCTAATTGAAAATTGGATTAATTAAGTGCAGTGAGCCCTGACAACCACAACCGGTGAAGCGCAGTACAGTCTTTAACCCTTGAATCACTGGGATCTCACTAATGAGAAATGAACAGAAATGAACGGAAATGAACCATAGCTACATAAAGGATTCATCTCCTATATGTTTGGCTCTTGATTGATGATACTGCAGTTGACTAATAAAACCAGAGTTCACTTGAGGAATTCCATATGACCGATTAATGTTAGGAGTTTTCCTGGCATTACACAGGTAGCAACTGAATCATGCCAGCCAGGTATGAAAAACTGAGATTATAGTAAGTTAAAGCATACTGACTACTTCCCAGCATCCTTTGCTATTAAAAGATCTGACAGCTCATTTGTAGATCATAGTCCATTTTCAGTTTGTTTGTTTTTTTGACATTTTTTATAAAAGGATTAAAGGTAAAGTCTCTGTAATGGTTCCGCTTTGTCTTGGACTACTTAACCTCTACCAAGATAACTATGGTACCCAAATGAAATATTAGGAAACCTTGGTTATCTCCTTGAAAGGCCATGAGGTACAAAATGTAGCGGAACCATTACAGGTATCTTACCTTAAACCTGCATCACTATAAAGTAACATCAACATTCTTCAGAAATCTTGTCATCAATGCTGGGCACCAATACATAGATTTTTGTTTGTTATATAACTGTGTTTAACGTCTTACCTAAAATTTCAGTCATTTGCAGACTATGCCTACTTGAAACAGATTAAGTGCTACCACACTGCAATACCACATAGGCATAGGGCATGATACCACAGTCATACCAAGTCACATTTTTTCTGACATCGGGCCAACCATTCCCGAAATTATCCTTACATGCTGGGAGAAGCTAGCTGTCCTCTGTTTAGCTCACACAATATCAAAAGAATGGAGAATATTAATTAATACAAGAGGGCCAAGATGGCCCTAGATCGCTCACCTGAGAAAAGTATCATTCATTGCCTATACAAAACAGATTGCTTTAGAATTAAGATGATGAGGTGAAACAATGTTCAGGAATTTTCTGACCCCATCCACAAAAGATATCATCATGCAAACATTCTGCCAAAGTTTGAGGATGATTGGACCAAAAATGTTGCCCTCAGAGTATAAACAAGATTTTTCTAAGATTTGACCTACTGACCTACATTTCATTCAGCCCCACCATTCAAAGTTCGAGATATCATCATGACAAACAATCTAACCAAGTTTGAGGAAGATTGCATCAAAACTGTGCCTTTAGTGTGATAAACAAGATTTTTCTAAGATTTGACCTATTAACCTACTTTCGTCCGCCCTGCCCATTTTCAAAGGGTTCAGATATCATCATGACAAACATTCTGACCAAGTTTGAGGAAGATTGGATCAAAATTGTGGCCTCTAGTGTGTAAACATCAAATTGTTGACGGACGACGGCAGACGGACAATCAAGTATCCCAAAAGCTCACCCTGAGCATGCTCAGGTGAGCTAAAAATTTAGTGTGAAAAGGTTTGATATGCAATCTACCTCAGTAAGAGTGTCTGGTTCCTTGCTCTAATTTGTGTGTACAAGTTTTTTGGGACCAGACATGAAAATCATTTGGAAGACCAGTTTGATTGTTTAGTTCCATACTCTTGACTAATTTTTCTGAAAATGCTGGGGACCAGACATAAAATATTTTGGTAGCTAGTTCCCTGCTACATTTTATTTTTGTGTATTAAAGCTTCTAGGGACCAGATACGAATCGTATGGCTGATAGTGACTGATCTTTCATGCGTTTTTGGCACAGAAAAAATAACATCATGCCAAAAAAATTCATTACAAGCGAAGGAACATCCTGAAAACAAAGTCATGGGCCAGGTAATTTGTAACCTGCAAAAAAAGAGCAAACAAAGATGGATGTCTGTGATTCTTTCAATAGTGTCTAGAAAAAATGAACCTCCGGTATTTCCAAGATTTTCTAATTTTATTAAAAGAGTGATTATAAAAAATTTATATTTCATCCAAGAAAGGATGGAGCCTTGCAGGACAAGGCTCAAAAATGTTGACCATACACATACAAGATCAAAGCACTTCAGGCACTGAGATACTGCAAGCAGCGATAACATGAAATAGCAATAACTGGCACACTGATTTGAAGCGGAATCTAGTGAGGACATTTATAAGATTCACTCCAGCTAATCAAGCTCAGGTTTGAGTTCAATATTTGTTGAACAAATGTGTAGGGGTTTGAATTACATTTGAATTCCCCACTAAAAGGGGTAGGGCACCATCCCCATAATCTGGAAAAAAGGCCCTGGGTCTTGTCATATTTTAATCTTACCTTCCTTGTTAAATATACCTAAGTAACCAATCCGTTGCGATCTAACATAACAGAAATATTTGAAAACTGTTTCTTATCTTTCAGGAGATAAAGTCATGACCTAAATGACTCCCATTACCTAAGAAGGTCATGACCTTACTTCAGTACAAGGAACCTGATGTATTTTTATCCATTGAAATTTTCACAAGGTGCTTGATTATTGAGATATGACCATTATTCTTCCAAAGCAGTGTATATTCTTATGACAGAAAAGCTTTTAGTATGTTCTAAAGGTTTGTTATGAGATGCAATCTGTACATACTCGTTGATGACAACTTTAAAACAATGCATGAATAAGAAAGAATCTTATACGTAAGATCATTCAATTGTTTACAAAAATAACTTACTTGAATATTCCATACATCCTCATCAATTTTCAAATGTATCCATAGACAGATAATGAACACAAGTTCATAAATTGATGGCAAGCAGATAAATAAATGTGATTCAACGACGGTTTTTCAAATCGTCTTCAGGAATACTGGCCAATGCAAAATGTAAACAATGAGAGTATTTTGACATCCATCCAAAATACAAAATTGTGTGATTTGATCAATATTTCAATGTGTTTAACTGTTATCTTACAGCAGATACCTGTATTTTTGTACATGCATTATCTACCATTTGTGTTTGTCTACAATATGTCAATGTTATTTTTAATTTTCTTTTTCATGAAAATTAAATCTATATGAAATATAATGGGCCTTTACTATTAAATAAGTTTGCCTTTAGAACTGTAGGTTATGAAATACTCTACGGGAACTCTTTAAGGGCTAATTAATTGTTAAAATGCAAATTGCTTAATTGTAAATTACTTTGGGTAAAGTACATACTTTGGAGCACTACTTTTTGTGAACTATTAATTCTCTTAAATAATCTAAAACTGTGAATGCTGACATTATTTTCCCAAAATTAATTCATGTTGGAAAAAAGTACCAATATCAATTCTCAATGCACAATAAAACGTCAAATGTAAACTCTCCATCTTGTTTTTTTACCCCCTTCATACTCCAATAAACATAGAGAGATTCAATATGACGGCAGCCCTTTAAAAACATTTTTGCCTTCAGATTTTCAAAATAAATCCAATTTTGAAAAGAAAAAAAAAATAGTACACTATTCAACAAATAACATAATTCCGTCAAAATATGACATTTGCTATATCATGATCTGTTCTCTGTTTCATTTTATTTCAACTTTTATGAATTCAATTTTCATAAAGTCAAAATAAAAAATACCCGAAATATATCAAATTTTCTCAATGAGGAAATAAAAAAAAAAAAAAAATATCACACACTTTATCAGAAGATTTTAATTTTTTGGTAATTTTCTTTTTTCCATCAGAGACGCGTTATAATAGCCTACTGAAAAATCTTGATATGATACATACTGAACCAATTTATAAGCTACTAAACCATCATTTCCAGTTCATGAATATTATACTAAAATGAACTTCTTTTGGTTTTACATCCCACTATCAGTATTTCAGTATATTTGTTTAAGTTATGTCCCACCACTAGTATTTGGGAACTTGTAATATCATGCCATTGACACATGCAAGTATACCACACCCAGTTACATTAACCTTTTATCCTGACACATAGCCAAACAGTCTTAGAACTACTCTTACAGTTATTATGTTTAGCCCCATGCAAAGAAGATTTAATGACCTAATGTTTCTTTTTTTGGCCAATTTTTCTGAATGACTGTTTGACTACTAATTGGAATTTATTTGCACAATTTTACATCAACTTAAACCACTGTCCGAGTCTATATTTTCTTCTCTCAAAAGCAGGCCTATTTCTGATGGTGGGGAAAGGGCCTACCATAACCTGGGGGATAAAACACCATTTTCTCAAGCTTGGGGAGGATTCATTGCAGTTTTGGGGAAAAACTGCTCCAATACTGCACATGAATTTAAAGAAATTGAAAAATATTAGTTCTTATACATATATACCATATACATGTATACACTTGAACCTGTGCTAGCAGTCACCTGTATTAAGCAGTCAACCTGTATTTAGCGGTCAGTTGCAATTTTACAAATAGAATTTTGTTATATGTTTAACCTCCATTTAGCGACCATCTCTGTTAAGCGGTCACTTTCTCTGGTTACCTGACTGACTGCTTAAGACAGGTTTGACTGTATTATGTTAACAGTGCTCCAGCTAGGCTGAAATGGCAGGGCACCGCGTCCTGCCGCCTTTGATATACGCCCTGCTGCCTTTGATCTCCGCCTTGCCCCTTTCAGGCAGTGCCCTGCTTTGCCTATGTTGGTAAAAGTTTCACCCTATACTGTTTTCCCCAACCTCAACTCTCGGCATCCTTTGATTTTGCTGACAAACCCTAGCGTGTGTGTGTGTAACACAGACGTAGTCACCCGATGTTCAAAGTCGGTGTCAATCAACCGGCACAAGCCATGATTAACAGTCGGCTATTCTAGTAATAAGTATCAACACAATTATGTGCAGATATATGGCACAAAAAAAGGTAAATTTTAATTGCATTTATTACGAAGGTAAGTATTATTGTCGACTACCTGGGGGAAAAATACAATACGTTGTCATTATTCATCTAAAACGCGTATTCTGCCATCTTTTGAAATTCAAGTATGATGAAGTGGAAAACATGCCCTAGTCCAGCCATCAGATTTATAACAAACATTCTAAAGCTTATTGTCTCCAAAGTCTCAACATATCTTAGGCAAATAAGTGTCAACAATTCAAAAGTCAGATTAGTCTTTTGCAAACAGACGAAAACTTTACAGACGAAAAATTTCATTTTTCCAAAAATATCGACCAATGAAATGGCCCAATTAAATTATGTTCAGAGAGGCGGATAATGGTCATAATAATTTTTATCATTGATACTTAATTTATCTGTCTCTAAAGATTAATCATGTTAAAAGCAAAATTATTAAAGTTTTTAAATGTATCTATCTTTACTTCCGGTATGTTCAAAGAAAACCATTTAAAAAGTATGAACTGATAAATTTTGTTCACAGCCATCAAACAATTAAAAATTGTTTTAAAACATAAGTGTTTGAAATAAAAAACTGTAAATACAGATTTAACATCATTTTTTTAAATAAAGATTGGCTTTAAACTTACAATATTTATGATCGTTGGGTAAATTAAGTGAAGTGGGTGGGGTAATGCACTGAGATAAGTTTGCATTATTATTATTATTAGATTCAATCTTTTTTCCTTTTAAAAAAAGTCCCATCTTAATTAAAACAAGAGCTGTCAGAGGACAGAACGCTCGACTATTCAAAATGCTTGTTGCTAAATCAAATGAAATCTATTTCAATTCTCGCCCTTCACATACCCTGTACATAATAATAGTCAAAAATGATATACCTTGATAGTCTGATACCCCTTAATATTTTTGTAAGGTCTAAAATCAATCCCATGCCTAGTTACTGAGACATAAGCACAATAACACTGTGCATGCAAAACTTTAACCAAAACTCCAAATTAGAAAACGGCCATGATTTGCATTAAAATTCAGTCCAAAAGTTATAATCCTTAGTTTTCTGATGCCCTAGAAGACACTCCTTAACTTTCTAGTCAATTCCTTAAGCAATTTCTGAGATATAAGCTGGATAGTAGCTTGAATGCAAAAATTTAACCAAAATTCTAAGTTAAAAGAAGGGTTATAATTTTTAATATATTCCATCAAGTGTTATCTTCCTTTAAAGTATGATACCCCTAAACATATTAAAGATGTTTCAAATCAATCCCATGTCTGGACTCTGAGATATAAGCATGAAAGTACCTTGCATGCAAAACTTTAACCAACATTTCTAAGTTCAAAAAAAGGGGCCATAACTTGTAATATATTCCATCAAAAGTTATCTACCTTGATAGTATGATACTCCTAAACATATTCATAAACTTTTAAGTCAATACCATGAATGGTTATTGAGATACAAACTAGATAGTAGCTTGAACGCAAAACTTTAACCAAATTTTCTATTGCATGCAAAACTTTAACCAAAATTTCTAAGTTAAAAAGGGGCATAATTCATATTAAATTCAGTCAAGAGTTATCTACCTTGGTTGTCTGATGCCCCTGAACATATTTCTAAACTTTCAAGTCAATACCATAAATGGTTATTGAGATATAAGGTTGATAGTAACTTGCATGCAAAACTTTAACCAAAAGCTGCAACACCAACGCCGACGCACACGCCAGGGCGACTACAATAGCTCTCATATTCTTCGAATAGTCGAGCTAAAAATAGATAAGCTACAAAAGTGAAATTGGTCCAATAACTGCCTTCACAGCAAAGTGGGAGACAGACAGACAGATGTACAGACATGGAGGCAAAACAAACAGATCAGGTTAAACTTACAGAAATTTGTCGGAATTAATCATGCAAAATCAGATGCTTGCAGCCATGTAAACTTCTTTTTTTTCTTTTTTTTTCTTTCTCATTTACAGAGGAAGTGGTCTATCATCCAGACACTAGACTACAATTTGAGGACAAAATATTTGTCTCAAAGGCATTACAGATTCCTGGAATAAATCATTAAACGACAATTTCTGAAGATTATTAAAATAATAATAAAGGATATATGTGTAGAAATGGCTGTCAATACAGAAGGGAGAAAGTCTTGAGGAAAGAAGAATACATGTAAGTACATTTACAGAGTTTATGTTTAACCTTTTACCTCATGAATATTCATGTACAAATTTATGATTTGATGATGTTAATAGATTATTCTTTAATTGGTTTATAAATGAAATAATGGAATTTCTGTGCCATAGATGACTGTGTATGAGAAACGAGAAACTAAGCTACACTATTGTATGAGCAAACAGAGGAGACCCTGATCAGATAGCTGTCCGGTCTAGATCTGCTCTGTTTGCCTATGCATCAAAATGAGTCAATATAAAGTAGAGTATTAATTATAATCATTTCTCCAGGCAGGAATATGCAAATACCTTAACCCTTTCCCTCATATAGACTCATTTTGACGCACTCAATAGGTACCACATAAAGCCTGATCTGCAGAAAGCCAAACTCAAACCGTACCGATATAAATGTAAAATCCTCATTTCCAGACCACTGAGGAGCAGCGAACAGCATAAAACCTGATCAGCCTGCGAGTTACTCGAAGGCTGATCTGGTTTTATGCTGTTTGCATAGGTCTTTTCATGGTATCCTCTATAAGGGAAAGGGTTAAAACCTAGAAAATAAAATTAGTTGATCACAAACCATCTCATCATTTATCAAGACTCCATGTCCAACAAATTATGTTTTCCTATATCATAAATCTAATGTAATTATGTACAGTGTGCATTATTACCGTATACTGAACTGAACTTACATACCAATTAAAGGGTTTCTACACAAATATCCTATCACCATTTGAGACACCTGTCTGTTGCCATGACAACATACTAAGATGCTATTTCTGACTTTACTTTCTTGTGATCTATCTCTTATTTAACATCTAATCATTTACTGAGGTGTGCGCTAATCAACGGCAGCCTTAAGTCATAAAGAACATTTATTGTGAATGTTGATACAGTAGCCCCCAGCCATCCTTATTTTAAATGCAACACTGTTTGTTGGTGCTTCTGTGATTCCAGAATGATAACTAGGAGTCTAGGAAACTATACCATGAAATATAGAATGTGTATACAAGCTGAACTCATATATTAAATGTTATGCAATATTTCATGTTACCCACTGCAATTTCCGATTTTTCTAGGCCAAAAAAAAAAAAAAATAGTTCCGTTTCTGGTTGACAAACTGACCCTCTTTTTTTATTACTAACCCTAAAGTTTTTTTACCTTTCTGCCTTTAAAAAAATCTTTCCTTTTTTGTACCTTTTGTTTCATGTAAAAAAACAACAAAAAACGACATACCGACCCTCTTTTTTTTTTGCTGGAGTCTTAGATATGGAACTTTTTTTTTTTTTTATACTAGACCTATGATTCTTCCCATTAAACAAGATTCAATATCTAAATCTGGCACTCATGAGTAACAAAACCCACATGCGATTTTCAGGCTCAGATTTGGATGTATACTACCACGTAGCTCCATTGGTCTCCTTTTTTTCATCACTCTTATCAATATGGGTTACAGGAACTATTCTATTGTCTTTTATACCTTAAAGAATTGAAGCATTCTATGTCTTGTCTGTGTCATTTCAGTCTCTAAACCTGACAAATCCTAAAATAATGACCAGAGAAAATCCATCAAATGCGTAGTAGATACAAAACAACATTTTATGACAAGGTAAGATTAATTCTTCTTCAGAGGACTGGTATATTTTGTAATTAATTCTGATTTATCATGGATTCTGTGTCTAGGTATCATTACCTACAATGAATTATTGAAAAATAAAATTTTGGATTCTGTTTCCTACAAACACATACCGGGAGAGCATATCCAAAGAACATAAGAAATGAGGGCTGTGGTAGAAAGAATCTCTATTTAAACAGTCATCAAATTACACAAGTTTGTTTTCAGACTTGATTTCAAAGGCCTTAACTTTTTGTCTTGGGCCTGTAAGTTTCCGAAGTTCACAGGGTTGAGAGCCTGTGGACTTTTAAAACACCATCATGTATATTTGCTTATATATAATTTCAACAAGTAATATCATAACTAGAAGCCCAAGAGCGACATGTCTAGTCTGCTGACTAAAGTGCACCTTTGCCAAATCTTAAGATCCTTTGATCCAGAGAAAATTTACAGCCCTGAAAAGCAAATCCAGCAAGATGGCCTTCACTTCTAAGTGTGAACTTGACCTTTGAGCTAGGGACACAACTCTTTCACATGACACTCTGTCTCATTGAGGTTAACATAACTGCCAGTTTATTTCAAAATATCCTGCGATCCATGTCTTAGTAATTGCCCAGACAAGCAAATCCAGCTCCATAACCTTTGACCTCTAAGTGTGACCTTGACTTAGAGATAGCAGCTAGGGACCAACTCTTGTGCTCGACACTTCATGTAATAAGGTAAACATTACTGCCAAATTATTTGAGAGTCTAAGTTACAGCCCAGATGAGCGAATGACCTTTGACCTCCAAGTGTGACCTAGACCTTTTTCCCCTTATAGAGGTTAAAAAGCCTGGACAAGCAAATCCAGATCCATGACCTTTGACTTCTAAGTGTTACCTTGACCTTTACTAGTAATCAACTTCTAAATTCTTCAACATGAAACTTGGCCCAATGAGGTACACATAACTGCCAAGTTATTTGAATATTCTGTGATTCATGTCTAAGTAAGTAAGTTACTGCCCAGACAAGCAAATCTGGATGACCTGATGCACTTAACCCTTTCCCTCATATAGACTCATTTTGACGCACTCAATAGGTACCACATGAAGCCTGATCTGCAGAAAGCCACAGTTAAACCTTACCAAATTTAATTACAAAATCCTCATTTCCAGACCACTGAGGAGCAGCGAACAGCATAAAACCTGATCAGCCTGCGAGTTACTTGCAGGCTGATCTGGTTTTATGCTGTTCGCATAGGTCTTTTCATGGTATCCTCTTTGAGGGAAAGGGTTAACTAATGTCTGATAAAAAAAAATACATAGTTACTCCGTCAGAACATTGTGGTGACCTGATGTCAAGCTCCCGCAAGCTGGCTCAACAAAAATGGGCTTGTAAGTTTTGTTTCAGGTCTGTAGAACTAGGACAAGTGTATGCCAAAAAGCCCTAAAGTCGTCACAAGGATTCTGAAATCTGGAGTTGAAAGTCGGGAGACCTCTTAAAAGTATATATCCAATAGAAACAGAGCTGTTCATGAAAAGTTATCCTTTTTCCAGGATTTTAAATTAGGAGTAACTGAGAATCCTAGTCTTAGAGAGTTTTCATGATGACTGTTAAAACAGTAGTATATGCCAGACCTCATGCAGGCTTTTATTTTTTCAATGATGGGAGAGTGACGTTAATACTACACTTTGAGGAGAAACTGCACCATTTCCTCAAGTTCAGAGAAAAACCCTTGGGTAAATAACAAACCTGAGGAACACTGCATGAACTCTTAAAAATTGTTAAAAAGGAATATGTGTATGAAATGGCCCAGAAGACACAAAGGATAATATTTTTTTTACCATTCCCACTGTAAATGATAGTAAATCCTAACATAATGATAAAAATAGCCTTCATCACCTCATGCCTAATATATAAGTCTAATTAAATGGCATTCCCAAACATATCTATCTACAAAAATAGAATGCTATATCATCAATGTATTGAAATGACATCTTAGCTACTTTTCTCTTTGGGCTACTAAGTGTTGATCCCAAACACTAAGGCCACCTTTAAAAAAAACATTTTTTCCTCTCTTTTTTTTTACCATATTCATACCAAATAAAAATCAGTAAAAAAAATAGCAGATTACCAAATAAAATTTTTGAGGTCGGCAACTTTTTAGAGGGTTGGTCGGGCAAGGGGGAAAAAAAAACAATTTATTAGAGGTGGCCTTAGGTTGAAATAATTGATTCACAGAATCATGCATACTATTATGGCACTTCAGCAAAAATATTTTGGCTTCAAAAATGATCTTCTCCTTCTCACAAAATATTGTCAGCAGATAAAAAATACTTTAAAAAAAAAAAAACACACACACACAAACATTCCAATGAAATCTGAAGAATAGGCAATCCATATCTACCGAGTGATTTTGCCTTACTTAAATTCTCTACTTTTCCTAACCTGCCATAAAAATAGGTTTATGGCCATTTCTTGAGTTAATTTCATTAAAGAACGCGAGTTGTTTAGTAAAGTTTCACCAAGTGCGATGTAATCTTGGACCGTTTGCTCCACAAAGGATTTCATATATCGCGGGTTTTGTTTACAAGCAACTATGTACATGTATATCAAAATATGACAGCATATAAACAAGTGAAAAAATGCATCTTACTGGTATGTCAATGGCTCTGTTAATTCCAGAAATTAAGGCAAAAATCAATAATTAAGGTCCTACCCCTATTTTTTCGTTGAAATCCGATCCCTTCGCATCCGATGAAGTTTCATTGGGTTGAGTAAATAATGAGAATCGCTCATGGTTGTGTTGATGTATAAGAATGAGTATGTTACGGAATTTAAATTTAAAAAAAATGAGTGATATTTTCTTTTTTAAAGCCCCTCTGTTTTTTAATAAAGTAATAGACTATATATGAGCAAAAAATCTCGACCTGTATCTCGGTTCCTGCTTTATATTATCTGTCTTTATCATAAAACACATGACCGTGACATGTAACAGATGGCAGGCCCGGATCCAGAATTTTTCCACTGGGGGGACCAAAGTCTGTATGTGATGTGAGTGCTAGGGTGGTCCGGGGGCATGCTCCCCCGGAAAAAAGGGGGTTTTAGTGTGACGGAGATGCATTCTAAAGGGTATCTGGGGATAAAAGTGAAGGGGTTTTATGTTTTCTTTTCTATTCTTATTTTTTAAACTTGAAGACCATGGATCTAATGCCTAGATCCCACTGGAGAAAAATCGTCGGCGTTGTGGAAATACACAAATTTTCTCCCGATGGCATCAGATGTTTGAGCCAAACAGACGGAGCAGTCCCACGAGAAGCTTCGGGATTGGTCCGTTGAAACGTTCACTGATGTTTCGGTTATGGTACAATGGCCTTGTATTATCTGGGATGGCTCCCGATGCTCGTGAATTTTTCCCGATGATCGGGGAAGGTGAATCGGAGCTTCACCGAATTTGAAACATTATCGGGGGAATATCCCCGTAGAATAGGGGATGTATCGTTGTATCTAACCATCCTAAGTGCCTCGGGGAAGATTATGGAGATTATGAATTTGGCCTTTTTGACCGTCTCAGTCTAAAGTTAACCCAAAAAAAGCAACAAATTTTAGAGTGCGCTTGACGATTTTTTTTTTTGCGAATATTCTGAGATTCTATCACAAGATCTGGAATGTGTCACAGAAAGGTCGCCGAACCTTCGAGACATCACCGAAGTCTATGGGGGTTCCTCGGAAGAAAATATATTTCGCGGAATCTCCGAGAATGCTTCCCAGGAGCTTCCGGGAAGCTATGCGTATGTTTCCCCGGCCTGTTTTCCCCGATAAAACTTCGAGAACATATAGGGAAAAAATTCAATGCAAGCAATGAAGTTCTCCCGATGACTCCCGATGACTCCACATGGCTCGCAACGCTTTAAAAGCTTCCGTTCCCGACGCCTCCCGATTTTATTTTTATAATTTTATTTATTTAGCCATGTTTTTGAATAACTACTGTGCAATAGTTTTTGAATAACTACTGTGAAATAGTATTTGACTACAGTTGTATTCAAAAAATGACGGTAGTAAGGGGGGGGGGGGGGGCAGACTGGCTTAAAAAAAATAATGAGTGCGTTTTGGAACACCCCCCCCCCCCCCCCCCCCCCCCCAATAAAAAAGTGACTTGTGTACACTATCAATTAGTGAATGCTTTGAATAGTCATCAGTTTTAGACTCAATATGGTAAAAGACAGTTTTGTTTAAATCTGAGGAAAAAATCACTTTAAACATGTTTTGTCAAATATGTTTAAGGGAATACCGGGTATATGCTGTATTAGATTCGAACTTGGTAATCTTGACTGTCTAATCGTCGATCTGGAAGCACCCTTCACGCACTGACTTCCCAGATAAAAAAAAACCAGGCGTACGTTTTAGGGTCGGACGGTTGCAGGTTTGGGCCCTTTCTGCGTGTCGAATTTTGGTACATTTGTTTTCTAAATGTTAAATCAGTGACATAACAAACAATATTTAGTAACAAAAGATGTTGATATTTAATATAAAGTCTTTAATATCCGTTTTATTTCGCACATAAAATGTGTTTTCTGTGCATTAGTATTTCGTATTCATCGACTTATCACTAACATTGCTGATTACCTGGATTTAATTTGAAATAGTAATCATGCATAATCTACATATACATTGTCCCAAAATATGGCAGATTGAAACTTCAAATTCTTTCATTTCATATTCATGTTTTTTATCAATTTAAAATACACCAGGGTCTCTATATTAAGAGACCATGAATACACATACATGTAGATTATTATATTCGTAAAATTAAAAAGTGAACATGATGATGTATCGGCCTACTGTTTGTATTTATTCCTTTCAGGAAAAAATATTTGAAGTTAGTTTCATAAAAATAATACTTAAAAGTAAAGCTGATGACATTTAGAAACACAGCCCATTTCTGAATAAGTTTAATTTGCATGGCCAGCGATAGGTATGCATCTATCTACTCTGCAGTTTGCTAAAGCCAAAAAAAATCATTACCTTTTTAACTTTTTTAAAAACGAAATCGGAAACTTTCATACTTGAAAGTTCATCAACCTGCCGGCAGCTAATTAGCCTGTTTTTAATGCAAGATTTAAAACATACATGCAGAGAAAAGTGAATTAAAAAATTCGTTGGGTAGATTTCGTCCAAGTAGTTTTTTTATTATTATTATTAATAATTCTTTTGGGCTCTAGTGAAATTGTTTGACGCCAATTACATTTTTATGTCCAGCTTAGTTGTTTTTAGCCTAACTATTTTTATGCAATTTCTTATATGCCTAGAATAGTTTATAGTTGTAACTGATACAAACTTTTGGTAATTACCTATTTTTCCCAATTGTTAGATCGCTCGGCAGACGACATGTAAATTTCTCTCAATCAGTGAACGTGTCCGCAGTACCCTAAACACATGCTTATCACACAGTCATGGACGACTGCCGATTCGGATTACCTACGCATGAACAGCAGGGGGTCATAAGACAATAGGAGTCTGGTGGACAGGTGGTTATGCGGGTTGTTCAGTACGGGGGCCCACGATGGGGATATCCTCTAGACAACACTACTATGATGTAATAAAGGGGTTTTATAGCCTAGAAAAATGTATGACCAGGGCAGCTCGGCCCCCCCGCTGGATCCGGGCCTGGATGGATTGATCGATAAATTAATGATTTCTGATTTATATATACATGTAAGGGTCTTTAAGTAACTCTTATCGGTGAGATATTTATGTAAATGGTCCGGTAGCTTGTAAGCGACGGGTCCCGGGTTCGATTCCCGGACTGGCTGCACATTTTCTTACCTGGTTACCGGTACATGTGCATATAAAGCGTGCGGAGACCTACACTTGACTGAATTCTTCTTAATTTCAAGTTTGATCAGTACACTAAATTGGAAAACATTACAAAAAAAAAAAGAAAAAGAAATTGCATGTCTTTGATCATGTAATAAAAAAGAAGTTCAGACAGTCTTGTATTAGTTGACCCACAGACATATACACCAACTGCTGCATATGTCAGTGGTTGACTATAAGCACATTATTTACACTAGAAATATGAATTATTTAGGAGGTGAACTTCATTATTTTGAATGTCCAACATTTGCTTTTGAAAAATATATTTATAGTAAACCATATTACAGTAGATACCCAAGTGTGTATACATTAGAAAAAAAATAAGTGAATACACAAATCAATAAAGAGTTTATCAATTTATGCAGAATGGTAAAAGCAATAGTATGTCTAAGACAAAATGACTAATAATCAAAATGGCCCTCGAATGTTTTATTTGCAACATAATATAAAACGTATACATGTATAACCTTTATCCCTGATGTCGATTATTATTATTATTTTTTTTTTTTTTTTTTTTTTTTTTTTTTTTTTTTTGTGCAATTAATATATTCATTATACCACGAAGCTACATTAAATAGGTATTGCATCTCTGATCATACTACTACTATTTTCTTATGCTCTCCTCCTATATTTTAGATAAAATTAAGGATATCTTCAGATGTTATTTTTTTTTTTGTGTTCTTCAATGATGATTAAATGGGCTTACTCTTGTGTGTTTTATATTTTATTAGTATAAATATTTATCTTACGATATAGGATAGTTTAGCTTAAACATCAACCGAAATATATTTATTTATTATATAATTATCACGTGCAAAATTAATTAACCGTTAAGTATAAGTTTTCTTAAACGTTTAGCTATGTTTAGAGATAAAAACCACTCTTTTGTTGAAGTTCATTATAGAGGCACATAGCCTGGAAGCCCGGGCTTCAACATTTTTTTTCTTCAAGTATGCCCTTTCATAAATAACGTAAAAATTGAAAACTATTAAGATGCTAAATTTCTTTCAAATAAGTTATAAAGCTTACAACTTATTTGAAAGAAACTGAAACACCTGTCTATGTTTGCCTGGCAATTCTTGAAACTATGCCTGTGGCAACTGCAACAGCTGGAAGGTCTTTCAGCGTGATGGGAAGTAAGACATATTTGGGATCGACTATGAAAACTAACAGACTTTTATACTGGTCTTGATGCATGCCTATAAGCATACAGAAATAGATATGGAAGAAGTGATCAGAGTATTTGCGGAACCCATGCGACTTGCTTTTTTATTCCAAGAGTAAAAACGAGAGTAACTCTGAAAAACATTTTGAAACTCATATGTGATCTTCCCAGTATATAAACCCCCAGTATTATAGTATTTACATAGTACACAACACACTAAATACCTTCCCAGTATATAAACCCCCAGTATTATAGTATTTATATAGTACACAACACACTAAATACCTTCCCAGTATATAAACCCCCAGTATTATAGTATTTATATAGTACACAACACACTAAATACCTTCCCAGTATATAAAACTCCAGTATTATAGTATTTATATAGTACACAACACACTAAATACCTTCCCAGTATATAAACCCCCAGTATTATAGTATTTATATAGTACACAACACACTAAATAACTTTCCAGTATATAAACCCCCAGTATTATAGTATTTACATAGTACACAACACACTAAATACCTTTCCAGTATATAAACCCCCAGTATTATAGTATTTATATAGTACACAACACACTAAATACCTTCCAGTATATAAACCCCCAGTATTATAGTATTTATATAGTACACAACACACTAAATACCTTCCCAGTATATAAACCCCCAGTATTATAGTATTTATATAGTACACAACACACTAAATACCTTCCCAGTATATAAACCCCCAGTATTATAGTATTTATATAGTACACAACACACTAAATACCTTCCCAGTATATAAACCCCCAGTATTATAGTATTTACATAGTACACAACACACTAAATACCTTTCCAGTATATAAACCCCCAGTATTATAGTATTTACATAGTACACAACACACTAAATACCTTCCAGTATATAAACCCCCAGTATTATAGTATTTATAAAGTACACAACACACTAAATACCTTTCCAGTATATAAACCCCCAGTATTATAGTATTTACATAGTACACAACACACTAAATACCTTCCAGTATATAAACCCCCAGTATTATAGTATTTACATAGTACACAACACACTAAATACCTTCCCAGTATATAAACCCCAGTATTATAGTATTTACATAGTACACAACACACTAAATACCTTTCCAGTATATAAACCCCCAGTATTATAGTATTTACATAGTACACAACACACTAAATACCTTTCCAGTATATAAACCCCCAGTATTATAGTATTTACATAGTACACAACACACTAAATACCTTTCCCAGTATATAAACCCCCAGTATTATAGTATTTATATAGTACACAACACACTAAATACCTTTCCAGTATATAAACCCCCAGTATTATAGTATTTATATAGTACACAACACACTAAATACCTTTCCAGTATATAAACCCCCAGTATTATAGTATTTATATAGTACACAACACACTAAATACCTTTCCAGTATATAAACCCCCAGTATTATAGTATTTACATAGTACACAACACACTAAATACCTTCCCAGTATATAAACCCCCAGTATCATAGTATTTATATAGTACACAACACACTAAATACCTTTGGAAAGATCCCTAAGAAAATATAGTTTGCATCAAACTAAAACATAAAGAAATATTATTATATTTCTAAACATACATACATATACATACAAATTCTTTATTCGGCATCAAATATTACATTTGTGCCATCTATTAAAACAGGTTTAAATATAAAATATTGCAATAATTTGCCACTTAGCAACCTTCCACGCTTTTTGAAAGAAAAAAAAAAAGAAGCTCTGCATCGGCACAATATGTATCAAAATTCATATTACGTCACCATAAGCTTTTATCCGCGGTTTATAAATTAAGTGGGGCCACAGTTTATCACGGGTTTCCCTTCACTTTTCACTAACGTTAACCGTTGGGTTAATTTCATCCTAAATAAATGCACATATTTAACAAATACTTGAAGATGAATTTAAAAAACTTTCCAGTCATGTATTGATAAATGGAATGGAAATGAACCTATGTGCAGCTTCCCACCAGTTATACCGGGTTTTGCCGAGTAGATTAGATATAACCCAAACTTATTTATATCAAAAATGATTTCAGATTTCATATTGAATTTTAGCAGAGGCAATGGCCCTATGGGACAGTATCCCTACACACCATATCAAATGAATGATACAGAATGAAATTAATTTTATTTGTAAATGTCTAGAATCTTTATGAGTCAGAAAGCGGGAGTAGAAACTCTTAAGTCCTATGCAGATAACTAAAAATCTAAAGAGTTAAATTTAATTCCAAATGTTTACACAGACACTTGTGTAACTATCCTGAAAAGTGTGTTGCTATAATGATGCATTATATGCATTATGTTATATATAACGTTTAAAAACACATCAATCTATGTAAAATACTATAAAATGATCAGTGCAATTACTTTGTGTTTGAAAACATTGATAAAGATATTAGGCATCAAACTAACATATTAATTGATTAGTTATATCTGCAAGTTACCAAATTTAAAACAGGTTTAAATCTGAAATATTGTCATAATTTCCCCTGTTACAAACTCCCACTGCTTTTTCAAGTCAAAGCCACGTCTTTCATTGACACAATTATACATTCGATCATAAATCAGATTTATATGAGAGAGCATTACGATTTGAGACATTAATGATAAAATTACACTTTTACAACCATATTCTCGTATAAAATTCACATTGATTTTAATCTTGTGTATTCTTTCACAAGAAAATTGATTAAAAACAAATAGCACAATCGTTTCTGTTGTAAGATCAATATGTTTTAAACTTTAAATACTGTAATTCAGAGTCCATCGTGTATTACATCACTGATTTTGATAAAAGTCTCTCAGACCTATCTCTCTCAATCACAATTTGGTATATAAAAATATTTTGCCGAACTATCCTTAAAAGACGTATTTCATCAAACCTGCCTCTAAAGTCTGTTATGTTTTTAAAGGAGGATTATACAGCCTTGAGCATTTCTAATTTTATCTAATGTCCTTTCTTTTTAGGACATGTGTACTTTACTTTTCTCATTTATATAATACCGGGCCCAGTCAGTCCAGGCTTGAAATCCATCAACAATACTTAACAGCGCTAGGCAATACTTAAATTCTTAAACTATGTAGATACACATTCCACCATTACTATATTATGAAATATTCATGTACCCGAAGTTAAAATGGATAATTACCTTAATAATTAACAATAATTGATAAGAAATGAACATGTGTGTATTTTTATTAGAGAAGCAAGACTAATGAAATTGACCTTTAAGTATTTAAGTTTTACTTAGCGCTAAGAATTGTTGGTAGAATTCGACCCTGGAACTATCCGGAACTACCCGGTATACAAGCAAAGAACTACAAGTACTATTATTTTCACGATTTCAGTGTGATCAGATCGATGCATGCAGTAAATATAAAATGAAATAAATTCTAGAATATATGATGCTTTTCCTGACTTGTTTTATGGAAAAAAAGAATTGTTTGAAAACGGGATAATGAAAATGGACCGAACAAAACATTTCCATTTTCGTGCGAGAATATACGTGTAATTTAATTTTTGCCATTTTCATGTAGCAGATCACACACACACACACACACACACACACAGAGTAAAAACTGTTTTTCTATTAAACAGTAGAATAAGGCATATGGTTTCATTTCAGGATTGCAAGCTTTTCTTTGATACAAATTCAACTCCTAAATCGTGTTTCTTCAATGTTTTAAAGTAACTACCGATTTGAATAGCAGCGATATGGATTTAAGCGGATTATTTCATGCAAGGCTGTGGTGATTTTGTTTAGTTTCGAATCAATACTGTAAGTATTTATTCCCCTAGAATACAGTTTTGTTGGTTTTTTTTTATTGTATCGAGTTTTAAAATTGATGTCCGACCGAATGAAAAAAAAAAAAAAAAAAAAAAAAAAAGAGAGTGAGAGAGAGAGAGAACTCTTTTTGTAGTCGTTTAAGAGAACCCTTGGTTAGTATTCTTTTTCGATCTTCGTGTGTGTATTTTTTTTTCTAACAAGATGCTATTTACATGCCTAATAAAGTTATGAAAAGTTAAAATAAATATAAAAAAAATCAATAAAATACCC
>CM037782.1:66023724-66073724 GCA_021229015.1 Solen grandis
TACCATCTGGAAATGCGGTGTATGGTTCGGTGTTTGGTTCGATGATATAATCAGGGTGTAAAGTTAGCCGTTAGACAGACATTTGTGTGGGATATGAAGAGCGATAAAATATCACAGGAGACTGTACACTGCTGGATTCTGAAGCAGTAGCTTGGTTACATGATCATGGTGTTGGCTGGATTTGTAGATAATTAATACCAAGTAATTAGAATGACTGCAGTTTTGAAGTGGGCCTTTGTTCTTTTCTGGGAGATATTTATCACAGGCGTGTTGGGTTCTGTGAGATTTGTAGGGGTAGCTAATATGATGTATACATATACAGGATAAATCTCGAAATGACTGAAATTAACTGCTGGTCGGATGTTAAACCCTAGCAATTAAACATTAATTCTGGCATGCTTTATTAGATGTTATCTAATTTTGTCACTGATATTGACTTGTCTGTCCATCTGTCAGAAGTTTTTTTGTTTTTTTTTACATATTTGTAAGAGATGAGACTGATAAGGTGATGTTCATGTGTTCATCACAAAAAGGAAATCGTGTTTCACAGAGCACCTTAAATTGAAATTTATCTAAAAAAACAAACCTCAAGGGGTCCTTTATAGCTGTATTACACTTTTGAAATGTTTAAAAATGAGCAACATTTTTGAGTTAGAAAATGCTAGAACTGAGCATGTTTGCAAAATTATTGAGACTGGAAAACTGAGTTGAGGATAAATAATTTTGAGATGTTTTTTTTTTTACCTAATATAGGAAAGTCAAATCTCAGTGGGGATACACTCTGAGTCATGTGTTTTTTGTCCGCCTGTATGTAGGGTTTGAGTTTCTGACACATTTCTAATTGAAAATTGGTAATATTTTTCCCAATTGCAAATTATTTTTATTTTTTAATTCTTTTTATTTAATTGCATTAATGAACACTTATGTTACACATGCTTAGTTGCTTTTCTGCTTCTTAAAAAATTCCATTGAGGTGAAATATATAGATACTTATTCCCAGTTGGGGGCTAGGGTTCCTTTCCCAAAATAGGCATAAAACCCCCTGTCTTTCTCATATATACAAAATCCCTAGTGACTTGAATACCAACAGTGGGACAATGAACATTTCCTGACTAAAGTATTTTCATTGGAAAATGAAGAACAACTTTAAAACAGGCATTCTCAAGTGAACCTCTTTGATTTTCAGTGTTGATAAGGAGCAATGAAATGTTACATGTAAAAATGCGGTTCCACAAATGAAATGAAAATAGGGCTTTGCTAAAAATGAATTCTGACAAGAACAAAAACCTGTAGTGGAATATTGAAGTGAAATGTTTTGTGAGATAATTTCCAGGAGATTGTGTTTTATTTTAGAAAGATTCATGAAGCTAGTATTTGTTCCAGTATTTGTGATATCACAATGCCTCATGTTCTTTGTATGAAAGACAATCAAATACTTTGTCTTTTTTTTTACCAGCAGAGAAGAGTATATTGGCAGGATGCAACAGAATATTGCTTGTGGAAATTATCATGGGTGGAGAAACAAGTTGATGCTGTAAATTGCCTTTTTTATCATCTCCTTTAAAGTAAACCATCCATCATGAAATTATGATCATGGTCCATCAAGTGATCATGGGAATTTTATAGTTAATGCAAGCTTTTATAGACTTGAGCAGAAGATCCTATAACTCAAAGTCAATGGATGCTTGCATCTTCACTGAAATCTTTTTAAGCATTTGACAGATAATGATGGGTGGATTACCTTAAAGTAAAATGGTAGATGATGGCAGTAAACCAATTACCTTATATAGATGTGTTATGATGCCTTGGCAAACATAGCAAACCCAGATCAGACAGCTCCTGGAAGGAGTTTCGTCAGCTTGCTTTAACAATATTGCAAATGCAGATTCTACTCATGCAGTCTGCATAGCAAAGAGTTTTATAAAATTATACCATTTAGAGTTCAGTAAATTATTATTCATCAGTTTATGAATTTGTTCATGAATATTCACGAGTTAAAAGGTTAATAAGGTGGATATGATATGTAACCAGTTACGTGTGTTTGTGAGCAAGTCAGCACCTGATGTTCGCTCTCATTTCCATTGGGTAATAACCGATTATGAAGCAGATTTTGGCAGCCATCTTTTTGCAGACTGGAAGTATCCATTTACAGCTTTTAGTCCAGGCAGACAAGTGACAGCTGGAAACATAAAAGTGCTGTACGGTCTGTTAAAATTACAAGCCTGATCAAGAAATTTGAATGCAGAGGCTTTGAAATGAGGCCCTGTCATTGTGATGTATGGTGAAGGCCTGTGATAAATGAGTGAAGTTTAGGAGGATAGGAGCAAGGGGTTGACGGGTTTGGCCGTAGATTTCCTGGTTTAGAGTGAATAGAAGTTGTTATGATACTTCTGTCACTCTGGCTCCACACACACTCATAAATATTTTGAATAATGTGAATGAGAACTAAACAATATGCCCCAGTGGTGGAGGTTCATGCAAGATCGCTTCCAACTAGACAGAATGGTCTTGAGTCTTAGGAAATAGATGTAAGGTAAAGTCCTGTAATGGTTCCTCTACTTTTCGGACCTCATGGCCTTTCATTGAGATAACCAAGGTTTCCTAATGTTTCATTAGAGTTCCATGGTTATCTTGGTAGAGGTTAAGTGGTCTAAGACATATCGGAACCATTACAGGGACTTAACCTTAAGGAGGAATTTAGATCCCGGAAAAGCATTTCCCACTCTTGGGATTTTAACTTATTGTTGGTCTTTTGTGATAAGTTTATTTTGTACCACACTGTTGTCAAGATGCTGAATTCTTACAGTGATATATTCCTTTGGGTGAAACTGAGCACAGTCTGCCAATGAATGGGAAAAAAAAGTTTGTAATTTATGAATCACAGTCTAGCATGATGGGATTGGAGAGGAGACTGGTTAGAGTTTGAAGGCGCTTCTGTAAGTAAACAATTCTATCAACTTTCTTGGAATGCATACCAGTAAATCTGAGAGAGCATCTAATAACAATGGGCAAGCTTTGATGAGGTAGGCGCTGTCATAAACATCCCACAAAGAAAGCGCCAGACAAGATCGACAATGGCCACAATCTCTGTATGGGACACTGGACAATTGTTATCAGAATAGCATGCCTGTGAGGTTTATATCTCTCCCTGTCTTGATTACACATGGAATTATGGTCTTTTTTTACAGTCGCACTGATTGAATCTTTCTGTCAGCGGAAGATAGAGGAGAAGATGCAACACTTCGCTCATGTGTCTTCTTCCATCAATGATTGAGTCTTGTGTATCCAGATATTGATTGTGCAACTGTAGTGCCCCCCTAAATAACTATTCCACCATTTGATAGTTCCCAATGTTCCCCCCAGATCCCCTTCCCCAACAATTACAGATTAGGAATCAATTTTTTATAATAATTGATTATATAATTTTCACTGAAGCCTTGCACTGACATTGTTACCTTTAATTATGTTATATTGTGCAAATTAGTAGATACTATGTAAAACAACATATTTATAATTAAAATAAAGTTTGTTTGGATGGAGTTTAGTGAAGCAGGCTCCAGGTTTTGCACTGTTTGCTACTCATCTAAGTGCAGTTTTAAAACTTTTTTTTGTTGGTTTATAAGCTTTATCTTGGTTTTGTATTAAAACAATGGAGAATGTTAATGGTAAAGGGTTTAGAAGAGCTTACTGTAGTGGAGGAGTAGCATTAACAGCCTTTGGATCTTCTGGCTCTTCAGATTGTTTTGTAGCTATTAAAACTGAACACCATTTAGATTTGTATAGACATTGTCAAAATCATCAGTTTTTACCTGGATCTTATAATATTTACTTATCTGGAGTTTATTTTATTTTATTTTTTTAAAAGAGATATTTTCCCAATTTTTGTGAGAAATTTACCAAGTTTTGTGATAAATATTTCCTAATTAGGTTGAAAATGAGATATTAGATATCAAAAAATAAACATATGTATTGAGTGATTCCTTCTGTTGAACTCTCTGTTGTTTCTACTTGCAGGTGATATTTTTGGTGTGGATTACTGCAGTTGTGGATTATCTCTACCACAGATAATCACCACACACTGGTTGGGGGAGCAACTTCTCAGGTAAGTCCCTGACTCAGGTGCCAAACACAGGTGCAAATTGATGCTTCATCCTACGGTTCTTTCCCTCTTTGCTTGTTTACATAAGAGATCCCGAGGTTAGAAAAACTCATGATGAAGAGAAGGATGAAGCTGAGATTGGTTTGGAGGAGGGAAGATTCTGTGAAAAAGATTAGCTATTTGTTATGATCTGTTTGCACCCTATTGGATAGATTAGTATTGAATAGAGATCATTAACCCTTTCCCTCATATAGACTCATTTTGACGCCTTCAACAGGTATCACATAAAGCCTGATCTGCAGAAAACCACAGATAAACCTTACCAAATTTAATTATAAATTCCTCATTTCCAGACCACTGAGGAGCAGCGAACAGCATAAAACCTGATCAGCCTGCGAGTTACTCGTTGTTCGCATAGGTCTTTTCATGGTTTCCTCTATGAGGGAAAGGGTTAAAGTGAGAGATAGAGACATTCTATACCAGTGGCAGTTACCTTAACACAAGGGCCTTGTTGTGCTAGACTGGAACATGTCTTGGATATGTTATTTAGCGGACAAGTATAATAAAAAGACAATTGTAATAAAACGGGAGTAAAAAATCTTAAAAGTAGTGTAATTTTGTTTTTGTTGCTTTTTCATTGTTGTTGTCTCCAACACTAATTGGATTTGTTTATTTTTCAAGTGTGAGTATTTCTTTCTTTTATTACAGAGGGGGGATTTCAGGTGGAAATTAAGTCAAATTTTCTGTAAAAATGTTGTGCAGTAGTAATTGTGTGAGCATTTGGAATTAATTTCTGGAGGAAACGGTGTCATTGCCATATTGCCATATTTTATTGGTAGTTCACTAATTGCTTGAGATTACCTTTGGATTCTCTCATGAATTAAGGTCAGAGGTCATTATTGTTAATGAAAACTGAGAATGATTGTAATGAGATATTTAGCTCAGAATGATGTAATTGTGATCAACCTGTCAGTCAGTTGTCAAAAGTAGATGATGAGTACTCAAGCCCAAGACCCTTTGGGTTTGTTGAAAATCTTGAAGGTAAGTGGTTTGAGCAGCCCTGGTAACCTTGAGGTTGTAGGTGCAATCCCATTCTGTTACTTACCAAAGTTGTTAAAAATGCTAGCTGGTTCAGGGGTTCAGCAAATGACTAAAATACTTGAAAAGGTACAAGGTCTTAAAATGGCTGCTATACTTGCAAAGTCCAAAAGTGACTAAAACAGTACCTGCAAGGTCCTCAAAAGAGTGAAATACTTTTAATATCCCCAACTGATAGAAACACTTATAATGTCCCCAAATGAAAGAAACACATGCAGGTCCCCAAATGAAAGAAACACATGCAGGTCCCCAAATGAAAGAAATACATGCAGGTCTCCAAATGAAAGAAATACATGCAGGTCCACAAATGAAAGAAATACATGCAGGTCCCCAAATGAAAGAAACACATGCAGGTCCCCAAATGAAAGAAATACATGCAGTTCCCCAAATGAAAGAAATACATGCAGGTCCCCAAATGAAAGAAATACATGCAGGTCCCCAAATGAAAGAAATACATGCAGGTCCCCAAATGAAAGAAATACATGCAGTTCCCCAAATGAAAGAAACACATGCAGGTCCCCAAATGAAAGAAATACATGCAGGTCCCAAATGAAAGAAATACTTGCAGATCCCCAAATGACTGAAATACTTGTAATTTCCCCAATTAAAAGAAAAAACTTTTAATGTCCGCAATTGATTGAAACACTTGTAATATCCCCAGTTGATAGAAATACTCTAATGTCCCAATGGATAGAAACACTCGTAATGTCCCAATTGATAGAAACACTTGTAATATCCCCAGTTGATAGAAATACTTGTAATGTCCCAATGGATAGAAACACTCGTAATGTCCCAATGGATAGAAACACTTGTAATATCCCCAGTTGATAGAAATACTCGTAATGTCCCAATGGATAGAAACACTCCTAATGTCCCAATGGATAGAAACACTCGTAATGTCCCAATTGATAGAAACACTTGTAATATCCCCAGTTGATAGAAATACTCGTAATGTCCCAATGGATAGAAACACTCGTAATGTCCCAATTGATTGAAACACTTGTAATATCCCCAGTTGATAGAAATACTCGTAATGTCCCAATGGATAGAAACACTCGTAATGTCCCAATGGATAGAAACACTCGTAATGTCCCAATGGATAGAAACACTCATAATGTCCCAATGGATAGAAACACTCGTAATGTCCCAATTGATAGAAACACTTGTAATATCCCCAATTGATAGAAAGACTCGTAATGTCCCAATGGATAGAAACACTCGTAATGTCCCAATTGATTGAAACACTCGTAATGTCCCAATGGATAGAAACACTCGTAATGTCCCAATGGATAGAAACACTCGTAATGTCCCAATTGATAGAAACACTCATAATATCCCCAATTGATAGAAATACTCGTAATGTCCCAATGGATAGAAACACTCGTAATGTCCCAATGGATAGAAATACTCGTAATGTCCCAATGGATAGAAACACTAGTAATGTCCCAATTGATAGAAACACTTGTAATTGTCCCAATGGATAGAAATACTCGTAATGTCCCAATGGATAGAAACACTCGTAATGTCCCAATTGATAGAAACACTTGTAATATCCCCAATTGATAGAAAGACTCGTAATGTCCCAATGGATAGAAACACTCGTAATGTCCCAATGGATAGAAATACTCGTAATGTCCCAATGGATAGAAACACTCTTAATGTCCCAATTGATAGAAACACTTGTAATATCCCCAATTGATAGAAAGACTCGTAATGTCCCAATGGATAGAAATACTTGTAATGTCCCAATGGATAGAAACACTCGTAATGTCCCAATTGATAGAAACACTTGTAATATCCCCAATTGATAGAAAGACTCGTAATGTCCCAATGGATAGAAACACTCGTAATGTCCCAATTGATAAAAACACTTGTAATTTTCCCAATTGATAGAAAGACTCGTAATGTCCCCAATTGATAGAAACAGTTGTAATTTCCCCAATGGATAGAAACACTTGTGATGTTCCCAATTGAAAGAAATACTTGCAATGTCCCCAAATGACTGAAATACTAAAAAAGTCAATAAATGACTGGAAACCTTCAAGGTCCCTAAGTGACTGAAATAATTACAGTGGGACATTAACCCTTTCCCTCATATAGACTCATTTTGACGCACTCAATAGGTACCACATAAAGCCTTATCTGCAGAAAACCACAGTTAAACCTTACCAAATTTAATTACGAAATCCTCATTTCCAGACCACTGAGGAGCAGTGAACAGCATAAAACCTGATCAGCCTGCGAGTTACTCGCAGGCTGATCTGGTTTTATGCTGTTCGCATAGGTCTTTTCATGGTGTCCTCTCTGAGGGAAAGGGTTAAGCCCAGGCAAGCATACAAACATGAAGTCAAGAAATTTGCTAACATGGTACAGATAGCTGATATTTGGCCCCTTATAGATTATTATCAGATTTTTTATATTTTTATAGCCAGGTCATATTACTTCATTACAAAACGATTTTATTAAATATTAACGGTATAATTAATGAAAATTGAAGATTGATTGTAAAAGAAAGCTATTAATTTTGAAATGAATCATTTGATTATGCAGCATGACCCATATACAGAACTTAATGAGAAGTAGTCAAGATCTAGTTCACTCAGCAGGTATTGGTAGAGTCAGGTATTGGTTATGGATACATTTTGAAAGGAAATAAAATCCATGAAAAAAGACTATAACTCAACTTTGATGTCTATTGCAGACATGATAAGACCTTAAGACAAATAGCTTTTTGACCCTAGCTTTAGAAATTTAATTTTTGAAGCTAGTTTTAGCTTGACTATTTGAAGAATAGAATGAGCTATTGGAGTTGCGTCAGCGTCGGCATAGGCGTTGGTGTCTGCATCCTAAGAAATGTCAAGGTTTTGTTTAACATTGCTATTGTCTCCAGTTTTACTCATTAGATGTCTTTCAAACTTCACACATGTGTTTATCATCATCAAACAAACCAGTAGAAACAGTGACAGTAACTCTTGCAAATATTTTTGCATATTTATGGCCCTTTTTTAGCTCGACTATTCGTAGAATATGAGAGCTATTGTAGTCACCCTGGCGTCGGCGTCGGCGTTGGCGTTGCAGCTTTTGGTTAAAGTTTTGCGTGCAAGTTACTATCAACCTTATATCTCAATAACCATTTATGGTATTGACTTGAAAGTTTATAAATATGTTCAGGGGCATCAGACAACCAAGGTAGATAACTCTTGACTGAATTTAATATGAATTATGGCCCCTTTTTAACTTAGAAATTTTGGTTAAAGTTTTGCATGCAATAGAAAATTTGGTTAAAGTTTTGCGTGCAAGCTACTATCTAGTTTGTTTCTCAATAACCATTCATGGTATTGACTTGAAAGTTTAGGAATATGTTTAGGGGCATCATACAACCAAGTTAGATAACTCTTGATGGAATATATTACAAATTATGGCCCCTTTTTAACTCAGAAATTTTGGTTAAAGTTTTGCATGCAAGATACTCTCATGCTTATATCTCAGTATCAAGGATGCGATTGATTTTAAACATCTTTAATATGTTTAGGGGTATCATACAACCAAGTTAGATAACTCTTGATGGAATATATTACAAATTATGGCCCCTTTTTAACTTAGAAATTTTGGTTAAAGTTTTGAATGCAAGGTACTTTCATGCTTATATCTCAGAGTCCAAGCATGGAATTGATTTGAAACATCTTTAATATGTTTAGGGGTATCATACTATAAAGGAAGATAACACTTGATGGAATAAATTAAAAATTATGACCCCCTTTTAACTTAGAATTATGGTTAAATTTTTGCATTCAAGCTACTATCCAGCTTATATCTCAGAAATTGCTTGTGGAATTGACTAGAAAGTTAAGGTGTGTCTTCAAGGGCATCAGAAAACAGGAGGATAACTTTTGGACTGATGCAAATTATGGCCCTTTTCTAACTTGGATTTTTGGTTCAAGTTTTGCATGCACAGTGTTATTGTGCTTATGTCTCAGTAACTAGGCATTGGATTGATTTTAGACATCATAAAAATATTAAGGGGTATCAGACTATCAAGGTATATCATTTTTGACTATTATTATGTACAGGGTATGTGAAGGGCAAGAATTGAAATAGATTTCATTTTATTTACTAACAAGCATTTTGAATAGTCGAGCGTGCTGTCCTCTGACAGCTCTTGTTGACTAAGCAGAATTGTTAAACTTATGTTTAGCATTGCCATTATCTCCCCTTTATAGATGTCCCCAATACTTCACACATGCCTTGATAATCATCAGACAAACTAGTAGAAACAGGGACAGTAACTCTTCCAGATATTTTTTGCATATTTATCAGCCTTTTTGGACTTAGAAAAAATGTTAAAATTTTTGTTTAACATAACTGTTATCAACAGTTTCTTTCCATGGATGTCCCTCATAATTCACACATGAAATTGCATATCTATGTTTGGGGTCAGGCTCTGTCATGAATTTTAAAAATAGTTATGCCCCTTTTTAATTTAGAATCTCGGTAATGGTTTATCACACCGCCAAATTTTTTCACTTAACAGTTTGAGGTATTGCTTTGTTTATGATCATCACCTCTACTTGTATATGGCAAGAGTAAATAACTTTGTCTTGGATTTTGACATAATTATTCCCCTTTTCTGACTTGATTTTTCTTTTTATACTACCCACCTTTTCCTGAACTCTTTGAGATATTGCTTTAAAACTTGGAGCTCATGTTTATTGCTCTGTGTTTTGTAATCAGAGATTCTTTTGCTTTATTGAATATTTTTTATTACAAGCATTTGATTTGCGCTAATGCATGTCTTTGACAGCATTGTTATCTTTTTGCAACCCTTATTTTTTCCCAAAAGTGGAGGTATGATGTCATGACCCTCTTGTCGTTAGCACTGGTGTAGGCTTTTATCCAGCTTTTCGTTCAGGTCCATTTCTCCATAACAATCAAACATATTCACTTCAAATTTATACTTGTCAAAAAAAGAATCCATTTCAAAAGGGGAGGTAACTCTAAAAACATCTTTAGCAAAGTTGTAGGGCCCTTTTTAGACTATGAATTTTCATGGCTGGTTGTTTTTTGATAAGGTTGATGTCAACATGTACCTTGAAATCATTTTATTGCAGTTTTGGCCCTGTTTCGACTTGGATTTCTCTGTACTTGTCATGTTTTCCAAAACCATCAAACATTTGCTTCTGTTTATTGTGTATAAGAGCAGGTGACCTTGAAATTCATTTTGGCACAGTTATGCCCTTTTCAACTTCAATTTTCTGTGTTCAGTTTTTTCTCAAAAACTGTCAAACATGTTCATTTTAAACTTGGGATATTGGGTCACTATGAGAAGGGGGACCAATTTTAAAAGGGCAGGTTACCCTAAAATTTATTTTGGCACAGCTATACCCCTTTTTGGACTTAATGAGTTAAATTTCTCAAAAACTGTTAAACATAAGCATTTTTAAGTTGGAAAATATTTTAAAGAAATCTCTTGAATTCATATTTGCCTCTTTTCAACTTTGATTTTTCTTTACTGTTCATTTGAAAAAAAATATTTGATTCTCTTGAAACATGGGATATTTCAGGTTAATGATTTTCATGCAAGTTCTAATCCCAATAAGTAAAAATACTAAGGGATTGAAAGTTCTCACAAATGTCTGGGCACATTAATACCTTTTGTCAGTAAATATAGTACTAGTTAACATATTACTTTCCAGCACTCAAGTGCTCGCTGTCTTGGGACAGCTCTTGTTAAGCCTCCCAAACGAAATTTGGAGACTTATTATTATTATTTTTTTTACATCTGTTTTATGGACCTTTACAGCCATGTAGTGGTTCTGGTCAACCTTAAAATCACTTGCATGCAACCAAAATCTAGCCGCGTCTTAACTTAATAGCTAGACATGTTTTGTTGCCTTTGCAAACAGAGCAGATCCTTTAGGGAGCTGTATGATATCTAGGTCTCGTCTGTATGCTTATAAGATACTGTAGCTCAGATTCTGCACAGTCTGCATGGCAAAGGAAAATGACTGTTTCATGTTTAGTAAATTAGTATTAATGAAGTCTAATTAGTCCCGTACCGGTGTTTACACCGGAGGAGACTATTGGTTTGCCCTCGGCGTCTGTCCATCCGTCCATCCATTCGGAAATCTGGATCCTGTGATAAAGTAAAAAACGTTTAAGATAATATGAAACTTGGAATATGAATAGATCGCAGTATGGAGATTCTGCACGTCACTTTGTTTTTTTTCTTGGACCAAAATTCTGGTTGCTATGGTAATAGAAAAATTATGCACCTCACAGGTAGGGGGCTCATGTGTTGGCTTGCAACACCAGTTACTTTTTTATACATGCTTTGTCATGAGATAAAGTGTTATAGATAGTGGAGTTGTATCTTGTACATTTTAATGATGTATACATATTGTTATAATGCAGAATAAACCTAAAAACAGGTAGCACTAGAAATTGACACTGCACCATAATATCATATATATAAAAAGGAACTTTACACTCTAAAGATAAGTCAGTTTAGCTGGAATGTTATGAAACTCTGTAACAAATCTTGCACATTTTACTTATTTATCATTATTGATGTAAATTCAGTAAAGAAAAAGCTCATAAAAGTTTCATCTGATCCGTTTCAGTACAGCAGCTGTTAACATACAGATTATCTGTGATTCCCTGATCATATTAACCCTTTCCCTCATAGAGGAAACCATGAAAAGACCTATGCGAACAGCATAAAACCAGATCAGCCTGCGAGTAACTCGCAGGCTGATCAGGTTTTATGCTGTTCGCTGCTCCTCAGTGGTCTGGAAATGAGGATTTTATTATTAAATTTGGTAAGGTTTAACTGTGGTTTTCTGCAGATCAGGCTTTATGTGGTACCTATTGAGTGTGTCAAAATGAGTCTATATGAGGGAAAAGGTTAACAAATACGGAATTTCAGGACCACCAATTTGGGTGTTTCTGTCGTCTTTTGGAAACTGGCTAATTTTTATATAGATATGAATATAAACAATTTTATAAATAAGCTTGTGTACCAGGGAGTATTTTACACAATATTTTGTGTATGAAATAGCTTATTCTGACCACATGACAGAACTTGTTTGATTCCTGGAATCTATGTGTTAATTTTCAGGAGATTTTGATCCACAGATGCAATATTTTGCATGTCACCTTAAAAAGATAGAATTTCCATATTTTATCCTTATAGTAATAGTATATCAACTTAAGGCCCTTTACTACGCAAGTATGCTGCATTAGATTGCAGTATGGCAGCACTTATAATATGCTATTGTTTTTTCTCAATCACGGGGGACTGAAATACTGGTTGGACATAAAACCCAGCAAAGAAGCAAGTATAGAAAAGGTCACAAATCTATCCATATGCAAAGAAAGAGGTTTTTGAGAGAAACTAAGACATAACGATATGTCAGTTGTTCAAAGAAAGCTCTGCACTAATTGAACAAAGTCTCTCATTTTCTGTGTACAAAATGTCAATTCTTGTTAGGTTCCTTCTAGTGCGAAAAGATAATATTGAGGAAATAATGTCGGAGGTTGTCTCGGCCCAGTAAGTGATAGGATTAGCAGAATAATGAACGAGCAAGCCGTGTGGGCTGCATCCATTTGCATGTAACACAATGTATACACATGGCATGGTTTCCTGAAATACATTTAGATTAGACAGCATGTTAATGACCGGCTTCAATGTTTGAGCTTTGTTGTTTGTTTGTACAGGGGTTTGTTTGGAATGAATCGGCTGGGGAGAAGATCTGTGATTGGTTTTGGCTTTATTGTCTTTAAGATGAAACAGACTCGTAGTGTTGACTGACAAAAACAGGACTTGGTGACCCATTTTGTTTTCATTTTTTTTTTGTGTGTGTAATAAAGATTTAGGAGATTGTAACTATTTGAAAGAAAGTTACATCAATTGATAATAAAAAATGTGAAACAGGAATAAAGCATGATGAGTTTGTTAAAGTCATAAAACCTTGTATCCCCCATCTGTCCTTGGATCATCATACTTTTACTGTATGTAGCCAAGTATAATGATGAAATTAATCAAGACTTACCTGTAAGGTGAAGATTTTTCTGAGGAAGTCACAAAATGACTGAAATTTCATTAGTGGGATATATAACCTGAATGATCAACCAACAAATCTTAGATTGATCCTATTAGGCTGTTGATGTAAAAAAATTGATGACAGTATGAATCTTTGTTCCTTTTGAACAATGGAGGAAAGATGTAACATTTTCCATGCCGTTTTACTTCATTAAAGATATAACCTATAAGTAAAGACACTTTTGACTATTTTAAGTTTTACCGTCGCTTCGACAGTATTTCAGTCATACAGTGACGTCCAGCTAATTACAGGTGGAAGAAGACCCTGAATGCATGGAGGCATCCGGGTAGAACCACCGACCTACTGCAAGCCAGCTGGAAGGCTTCCTCACATGAAAATCCAAATGACCCTGCCGGGATTCGAACCCAAGCAGTGAGGGGCTGAGTGAGTGTTAAAGTCAGCGACTTTACTAAGACACTTTTGTGTTAAAATGACCAAAAGTTGAATCCCTAAAACTCTAATAAATTAATAATTTGCATTTGTGAAGATTTTCAATGTTTCCGAACTATTCAAATTAAATTTTACAGGAATCTTCAATAACTACAATGTAACGCTATTATCAGGGACGCTATTTTGTGTTATTCAATTAATTATAGCTGATCTATGGATCCAAAACAATTCTTTGCTATTAATTTTGCTCCTGGATTTATATGATATTATCATTGACTGACCTTGTTTATAAGGAGGAATAATGATGATAAAAACAGTAAGGAAATGGGTGTGTAAAATTATGAGCAGTTGCCGTAGTTATGATTGGAAAATGATCTTGTAGCAGTAGATCAAGGATTGGCTTAATTTCTCTTAAAAAAAAAAAAAAAAAAAAAAATTGTATGACAAGTATGCCTGAGTGAGGCCTGTTCAGCTGTAGAATTCTGATTATATTTTGCTATTATAATCATGATTACACTTCTCTTGGGAAATGAAAAACAGCACAATTAGTTTTAGTCAAAAATATTTTTATTAATCAGTTGTGGATAACTGATACTTATTCCTCAAGTTCTAGGTTCTTAGGTCCTGAAATATCTTAAATGTGCACTGAACAGAATTAACCCTTTCCCTCATATATACTCATTTTGATGCCCTCAATAGTATCACATAAAGCCTGATCTGCAGAAAACCACAGTTAAACCTTACCAAATTTAATTACAAAATCCTCATTTCCAGACCACTGAGGAGCAGCGAACAGCATAAAACCTGATCAGCCTGCAAGTTACGCGCAGGCTGATCTGGTTTTAGGCTGTTGGCATAGGTCTTTTCATGGTGTCCTCTATTAGGGAAAGGGTTAAAAGCCACAACTTTTGGAATTGCTGTCATGTTCTCATAGCCACTGGAACATGTATCTCTTTTATATGTAATAACAAATAAGGAAACACAAACAGGTCATATGAGAGATTCCAACATATATTAAATATGAAGTAACATCAGAAGGAGCTGCAAATGTAGTTGAATTGGACATTGCCAAATGCACTTTTTTAATAGATTCTACTGTGAACATCAATTTTAAGATTTAGCTCACTGAGACGTGGCTCAGGATGAGCTTTAGATCGATGATGTCCGCGTCCTCCTCCTCCGTCGTCTTCGTCCGTCCGTCGTCGTCTCGTCCGTTCCGTCGTCCACAATTTTTCGTTTGCACTCTAGCATCTTCTTTTAGCAATTACTCAACTTTAAAATGTTAAACCAAAATCTCGGCAAATTCGATTATGGTGATATCGAACATTAGTCAGGATTATCCCTTTTAAAATTCAAAAAGCAGATTTCACATTGTTTGCACTCTAGCATCTTCATTTCAAGAGCAATTATCTCAACTTTATATCAATGTTTATACCATAAATCACGGCCAGTTCGATTATGCTGATATCGTACCATAGGTCAGGAGTTATGCCCTTTATATTAAAAAATGCCATATTTCAAGTGTTACACTCTAGCATCTTCATCTTTTGAGCAATCCTCTTCAAACTTATGCAATGCTATGACCATAATTCTCGATTGAGTTCGATTAGGCTGAGATTCATCAATTAGGTCAGGAGTTACGCCCTTTTAATATTAAAAAAAAATCCATATTTCACTTGTTACACTCTAGCATCATCTTGTCAGCAATCATCTTCAAACTTTATGCAATGCTTGACCATAAGTCTCGATTGAGTTTGATTATGACTGAGATCAGTTGATTAGGTCAGGAGTTAGCCCTTTTAATATAAAAAAATGCATATTCACGTTGTTTACACTCTAGCATCTAATCTTTTAGCAATCATCTTCAACTTTATGACATTTAAGACCATAATGTCTCGATTGAGTTTGATTAATGCTGAGATCCGTCAATAGTTCAGAAGTATGCCCTTTTATATTCAAAAGCCAGAATACTTTGTTACACTCTAGCATCTCATCTTTGAGCAATCATCTCAAACTTTATGACAATGCTTATGACCATAATGTCTCGATTGAGTTTGATTATGACTGAGATCAGTTGATTAGGTCAGAGTAAGCCCTTTAATAAAAAAATGCGATTCACGTTGTTTACACTCTAGCATCTTCCTTTTTTAGCAATCATCTTCAAACTTTAGACATTGTTAATGACCATAATGTCTCGATTGAGTTCAATTTGGCTGAGATGGGTCATTTAGGTCAGGAGTTATACCTTTTAATGCAAAAAATGCAATTTCACTTATTTATCTCTCCAACTTCTTTTTTTTAACAATCATTTTAAACTTAAACATGTTTATGCCATAATCTCACACGGTTCAATTATAACTGATATGACTTGTAATTTAGGAGTTATGCCCATTCACCATAAAAAAAAGGCCAGATTCACTTACACTCAAGCATCTTTATTTCTTAAGCAATCATCTTTCTCAGGTGAGCGACCAAGGGCCATCTTGGCCCTCTTGTTTTTTTTCTTTTGCTGAAAAGAATTTGAAAACTTAAAGCCATAGTCATGTTTACAGTCATCACTGTCTTAACTGTGGTGTTTATGGATTTGAGATCACTTAAGTTTTGCTATCAAAATCCATGATTTGTTGAAGAAAGGAAGAAACTATAAGTCAAGGTCATACCATTAATGAAATGTTGAAAGAAACAGCGTAAGTCAAGTACAATGTCAAGATATTTTTAATATACTAAAAAAGTAATTGAAAGCCATCTCATTTGACATTATCATTGCTCACTTGGCAGCATCTTAATCTTGACTGAATTATATTTTCAGGTTCTACAAGCAGTTCATGTTGGATATTCCCGTGCCTGTAATGGTGTAGACTCTTGGATTATTTCAGGTTCTTGAAGGTAAGTTTCATTGACTATTGTCAGTTTTTTTACAAGAGAAAAGATGAAATATTTTTATTGTCTTGGAATTGTCGTCTGCAGTTTTGTGCGAAATCGATATCAGCCATGTTTTTACTGCATGAAAATGTCCAGAGTTGTTTCCCTTCCAAGACACAGTCTTATGTTTTCCTGTGCAGCTCCTATAGTGACTTAACGGTATAATATGGGAGGACTCACAACATCTTGAGTTACATTATTGTATAAGCAGAGATCTGAGGAGGTCCAAGGTGTCAATACCTTTGTCTATGAGATCAAGGGGTATGGTATTTGTCATGGCTTATGTTTAGCTAGGTTGAACGTGTGTATATGAAAAAAGCTGGTGCAAGAAAATCATTTTTAAAATGATCAGACCTTCAGATGTGGCAATTTGATTCAAAGTTATTTGCCTGTTTTAGCCAAATTCTCTTTCTACTTGCTAATATGATAATTATAAAATTATTGAATTCTTTCAAAATTTCCCTTGCCCAATGTAAAATATCCTTTTCCTACATTTACTTTGCCCATTATATCATTTCCCTTGCACATTATAAGACTTTCCCTGCCCAATATAAAATTTCCCTTGCACAATATAAGACTTTCCCTGCTCAATATAAAATTTCCCTTGCACAATATAAGACTTTCCCTGCTCAATATAAAATTTCCCTTGCACAATATAAGACTTTCCCTGCCCAATATAAAATTTCCCTTGCACAATATAAGACTTTCCCTGCCCAATATAAAATTTTCCTTGCACAATATAAGACTTTCCCTGCCCAATATAAAATTTCTCTAACACAATATAAGACTTTCCCTGCCCAATATGAAATTTTCCTTGCACAATATAAGACTTACCCTGCTCAATATAAAATTTCCCTTGCTCATAATGAATCTGGGATGACTTGTGCAGAATGGATTTCTCCACTGTTATCAATATTCTTGTATTATCGCATTCTGGTGATTATGACAAGGAATTAAGGTACATCTGAGGGTAAAGTGAGCAGCTTGAATCAGTAAGGACTCTCTGTTTTTCTAGCTGTGTTTTATGTCAGGATACTTTGAAATGGTTATATGAAGTCCTGTACAAGAATTATGGCCTTTATATATTATTTCATTGATTGTTTGGTCTACAGATCAAAGTGATTTTCTTTTACAGTGTTTTTTGGGCTTCATATGAATTTTATGTGATCCTGTGTATGGCATGGGATGGGATATAATGGAAGTGAGTCACTACTGGCTGTTAGTAGTAAGGAGAATGGCCCGCATGGTCATTTTGAAACCAGATCAGCCTGCATGAATCTGTTTCTTCAAGATGATACAGAATATTTTATGGATACATTTATTCCAGCAGCTGCTGGTTTGGCGCAAGTTTATAATTATATACACAATATATTATGATTAATAGTTTATACTCTACACATGCCTTTTTAACCCTTTCCCTCATTGAGGACACCATGAAAATACCTATGCGAACAGCATAAAACCAGATCAGCCTGCGAGTAACTCGCAGGCTGATCAGGTTTTATGCTCTTCGCTGCTCCTCAGTGGTCTGGTAATGAGGACTTTATAATTAAATTTGGTAAAGTTTAACTGTGGTTTTCTGCAGATCAGGCTTTATGTGGTACCTATTGAGTGCGTCAAAATGAGTCTATATGAAGGAAAGGGTTAAATCATCAATGCATTAAAAAAATAATTTAATGGATTTGAAATGAATTGAGAATGTAAAAGGCATGCGGAGGTATAACCTTTTGAAGACATGCATGAAAAAATCTTGTCTGTATAAGAATAAGAGTGAAATGCATTAGATATTTTTTCTTCAAAATTAATCGTAATAATTAATCTACTATTGGCCGAAAGAAAAATAACTACATATTTCACTTTCAACCCTGGGGACAAACCCTACTATACTCTGCAAAAAAACATACACAAAAAATAAAAACCGAAAAAGAAAAAAAGGGGAAGAAAATTTTTCTTCAATCTTGAAGTTCTTCAAGCTGAATTTTTCCTAACAGAAAGACCCTTTTGGAAGATATTTTTAGACTCTTTAAGATGTAAATTACAGCAACAAAACCTTACGTTGACAACGTTTGTAGAATATTTGTCATTTCTCCTCTTCTGTTGAAATGAATCTTTCTCTGTAAAAACTGGCGCAGATGTCGAAAACCTGCCAAGAATTCACCTCCAGTTTTAATGAATTTAACCCCCTCAGCTTTCTTTGGAAGTTTGATCATGTTTTTACACCATGCTGGTTAATATCAACTCACGTTTCTCCTGTAAGCATCTGTTTTTGATGGGGTGTATGCCAGTGAGTGTTTAGCACACGGGTGCATGCAGGCACTGCAAGTTTTATTTATAATGCCCTGGGTTTATGTATCTATCAGGGAATGTTGTACTTCAGTTCATAAATGCCTTCCAGATGGCCATGGTTTCTTTGATTAAAATGATAAATATATACACATCAGGATTGGAATCTACAAATGTAAGAGTAATTTTAGGGAAAAAAAAAAATGAAAATAAAGATGGTGTATCTGTTTCGAGAGCTCATTTACCTCCTACCTTGTGTAGTTTTCTAGGTCATTGTATGATACAGGGACGTATGGGATTCAGGTCCTCTTTGGGGATATGTCATTAAGGGCCCAAAGTGGGGCATGGATTCTAGCGCTTAACTCCTTTCTAGACTAGTTGCTAGTCTGATTATTGATGTAATTCAAGTTGGATTAATTTCACTGCAGTAAACACAGTCTGGCTGGTCTTGTTTTTTCCGCACTGCTGTCTGAATAATCATGGGAAGTAGGACTAGGAGACTGTTGACTGGATACTGAAAAACTTTTAGTTGAATTAATTTAATTCCAGTAAACCTCATTCTGACCTGAGTTTGAGGGCACTATGGTACATTGGCACCTTAAGTGACTGCAAATACTAAGATTTGGGTTAGGAATCCTGTTGGAGTAAACCATGAAAAGACCTATGCGAACAACATAAAACCAGATCAGCCTGCAGGTTTTATGCTGTTCGCTGCTCCTCAGTGGTCTGGAAATGAGGATTTTGTAATTAAATTTGGTAAGGTTTAACTGTGGTTTTCTGCAGATCAGGCTTTATGTTGTACCTATTGAGTGCGTCAAAATGAGTCTATATAAGGGAAAGGGTTAATACAAAATTTTGATTTACAACCAGATTTAGTGTGTTTGGGTAAAGGTTGGAATTTGTAGGTCATGCCTGATATTGCTTGATTCTGGCACGGCCTCTATTGCCCAATCCTTCAAGCCTGTATTTTAGAATCAGACTGTATTCAGGACTGCCATTATTCATAATCTATCATAATGACTGCTTTTACAGAAATATTGCAAAAGGAGGTCGTTCGACATGGCAATCTGCCGTAAAGTTATTATAGTTATCAGAGTGCACCTGAGCAGAAGGTCACTCTGAAAATGTGCATTTCTTGATCCCGAGTCTGCGATATATAGATTCTTCAGATTGATGAGGTAGGGAAAGAATTGATGCATTATTTCTAAGTATGATCGAGGTTGTTTTATTTTCTTGTTGCAGGCATGCTCAACATGCAATGTTTCATTTTCTGTATTTCTAAAGTTTACAGATCTAGGACTCCCCAGTAAATTAAATTTTGTGTTCAAGTTACTTTATGCATGTTCTGACATAATATAGCCCACCTGTAATTAGCTGGACATCACTATATGACTGAAATACTGTCGAAGGGACGGTAAACTCAATTAGTCAAGTCAAAATCCCATTTTAAATATCTATACCTCATCTAGATGCATTTTGACGCCTTGGAAGCAGCAGTCTGATCAGGGTCTTCTCTGTTTGCTTATACAAACTGTGTAGCTCAGATTCTACACTGTATGTACAGCATTAAAAAGAAAAAGTTCATTATTTAATAACACCTTTTAACCCTTTCCCCCATAGAGGAAACCATGAAAAGACCTATGCGAACAGCATAAAACCAGATCAGCCTGCGAGTAACTCGCAGGCTGATCAGGTTTTATGCTGTTCGCTGCTCCTCAGTGGTCTGGAAATGAGGATTTTGTAATTAAATTTGGTAAGGTTTAACTGTGGTTTTCTGCAGATCAGGCTTTGTGTGGTACCTATAGAGGGCGTCAAAAGGAGTATATATGAGGGAAAGGGTTAAGTTAAATGAATTGATATTCATCGAGTTATAAATGTATACATGATTATTCATGAGGTAAAGGTAATAAGCATGTTCTTACAAAAAATAGTCCTCACCTTCTTCAAGTGGCAGTCATTTGTGGTTTAGCTTTTTTTGTGTTGTTGTATATCACAGTTTAAGATGCATTGCGAAATGCATGCAAGTTTTTATATTTAGAACATTGCTTTGGCACATTCTTGATTTCTTGGATTATATGTGAACTTTTTGGCACAGTCTGAAAATCCAAGGTTTTCACATAGTTAGTAAGAAACCCATTACTGTTATGATGTCAGGCTTGTTACACAAGTTATGTGTATAGTATTCCTGTTTATATCTGTATTTTTTATATTTGGCTAATTCTTTTTCCTGATGATATGCGATTGTTGATGGGGAAAAAAAAAATGGCAGCCAGATTTCTTTTGCATGATCATAATCATTCAATCTTCATCTTTATGTCAGATGTAATTTACATCAAGGAAAGAGGTGGGGTGGGGGGATCTTACATGATTGGGGATCAGTCCCCCCCCCCCCCCAAACATACAACAACAAAAGAAAACAAAATGATTTTTTTAAGCAATGTCTAGTTCTTTTTATTTTTATATTTTGTTTTACAAGAATATAAAAAATGAAACAATATATCAGAATTCCTGTCAGTTTACTTATCTGAAACACGGTCAAACCAATAAACAAATGTTTTAGGTATGTCTATTGGAACCTTGATTAACAACCAAAATCTAAATTAGAAAATTTAATTATCGCGTATTATCAAATATATTTTGAGGGAAAGACTTCAAAGAATTCAAGGGTAGGCATTTATTATACCCCCCCGCAACGAAGTTAGGGGGGGGTATACTGGAATCAGGTTGTCCGTCCGTCCGTCCGTCCGTCCGTCCGTCCGTCCGTCCGTCCGTCCGTCTGTCCGTCCGTCCGTCTGTAGACACAAAATTCTGCGGACTACTCCTCCTAAACTTCTGGAAGGATTTTGATGAAACTTGCTGGCAATGATCCTTAGACATTGTATTAGCGCGTTATCTATATAGCATTGAGTTACCTCCCCTATTTACCAAGTTATGCCCCTTTGATGATTTTTGCATTACAAACTTCTGCGGACTACTCCGCCTAAACTACTGGAAGGATTTTAATGATACTTGCTGTCAATGATCCTTAGACATTGTAGCAGCGCGTTATCTATATATCATTTGGTTACCTCCCCTACTTACCAATTTATGCCCCTTTGATGATTTTTGCATTACAAACTTCTGCGGACTACTCCGCCTAAACTACTGGAAGGATTTTAATGATACTTGCTGTCAATGATCCTTAGACATTGTAGCAGCGCGTTATCTATATAGCATTGAGTTACCTCCCCTATTTACCAAGTTATGCCCCTTTGATGATTTTTGCATTACAAACTTCTGCGGACTACTCCTTCTAAACTACTGGAAGGATTTTGATGAAACTTACTGGCAATGATCCTTAGACATCTATATAGCATTGAGTTACCTCCCCTATTTACCAAGTTATGCCCCTTTGATGATTTTTGCATTACAAACTTCTGCGGACTACTCCTTCTAAACTACTGGAAGGATTTTGATGAAACTTGCTGGCAGTGATCCTTAGACATTGTATAAGCGCGTTATCTATATATCATTTGGTTACCTCCCCTATTTTCCAAGTTATGCCCCTTTGATGATTTTTGCTTTACAATTTTCTGCAGACTACTCCTCCTAAACTACTGGAGGGATTTCAATGAAACTTGCTGTCAACCTTGATGTGTCTTTTTTAATTAAAGATATGTCCCTTTGATGGTATTTGTTTTACAATTTTCTTCCATTGATAGATTTCAGTGAATCTTAATGATATTTATCCATAGACATACATATACCCATATGTATGTAAAACATAGGATAACTAGATTTCTAGGTAGTTGGCACATATGTCCTCTGTATATTAAGATGGAGTGTTGCATACAAGAATTCTGATTTCATGCTCCAAAGCCATGTTTGACAAAAACACTTGCGGGGGGGTATTAGTAAGCCCTTAGGCGACAGTTCTAGTTAAGACATGCACCTTGTAATGATGACTAGAGAATTTGTGATGTTAATATGGCTGGAAACGATTGCTCCTGTTTGTACTGGTTACTGATGAGAAAGATGCGAAAGATTCTTCGGCTCCTGCAGGGCTCATCTCCAACATGAGCCAAGGTCTCATTTGGGACCAGAATATGAGAGATCCCAGCTGGTAGATGGAATGTTTCTGGTGCTATGTTTATAGCCTTAATGTTTGTGTATTAAATACTTCCAGAAAAGTCACCCTTGGGTCCTTTCTAGCGTAGAATGAAGCTTGTTTTATTGGGTATACTTTTTTTTTTCTCTCCGTATTTGGTGAATCTATGATAAAATGATGGTCATAAAGCAGATACTGTCCATAATAAGTTACCCTTGTCACTATGCTGAGAAATAATTGTTTCTTCAGTCGTAAAACCATTTTTACACTCTCCTTTGTGGGCCAGGGGAGGCACTTTACCATGAAGATGTACTTTGTGAGAAGGTCGTTCATTGGTAAGATTGTCGGTTGGTAAAGCAAACCGTGTCTGAGTGAAAACTTGTGATCTAAATAAAATTTAGATCTTAAGCTTTTATCTCATGAATATTCATGCACAGATTTATGACCTGATGAATATTAATTTTCTGAACTTTAGTGCTGTATTATTAAATAGATGAGACTTAATGAATCAGCTGCTGTAAAATGTGTTCTTATGAGTTAAAGGGATAAATTTGGTTCACCTGCTGCTGGTTGCTTAGTAGCTGAGTCACTGAATGAGTTGAAGGTCAGCATCTTAAAGGTCAAGTTCACAATATAACATGTAAGGTCAAAGAACTGTATATGTAATCAACCTTGTTAGAGTGATACACTAATTAACCTTTTCCCTCATAGAGGACACTATGAAAAGACCTATGTGAACAGCATAAAACCAGATCAGCCTGCGAGTAAATCGCAGGCTGATCAGGTTTTATGCTGTTCGCTGCTCCTCATTGGTCTGGAAATGAGGATTTTGTAATTAAATTTGGTAAGGCTTAACTGTGGTTTTCTGCAGATCACGCTTTATGTGATAGTCTATATGAGGGAAAGGTTAAATAAGGTCCAGTCAATCCTCAGGTCTTAATCTTTTAATGATAAGGTTTAGAAGAATACCTTTAGTAATATTGGAGTCCGCACAGCAAAGGTCAAGGTCATATTAACCCTTTCCCTCATATAGACTCATTTTGACGCACTCAATAGGTACCACATAAAGCCTGATCTGCAGAAAACCTATGTTGTTCGCATAGGTCTTTTCATGGTTTCCTCTTTGAAATTTAAATGTCATGGCATATTAACGGGACATGTATGATGCTTTTAGAATTGTCTCTATTAATGTTTCTGAGACAAATCTATATGTCAATTTAAATTCTGGGCAATGTCACTGCAATAAGGAAAGCACGTAAAGACAACTGGCAGAGTAATAAGACCATTAAAGGAAGATAATGCAGATTAAAAATTAGCCATTGAGTATGACACTTATTGACTAGTTCTATTAGGAAATGATGATTATTCTCCCTGCTTCAGTGACTTTAAATTGCTTGCTCTGTTAAAATCATTGTCAGAATCAATATATACACAAGTTGATGGCACATTAACCCTTTCCCTAATAGAGGACACCATGAAAAGACCTATGCGAACAGCATAAAACCAGATCAGCCTGCAAGTAACTCACAGGCTGATCAGGTTTTATGCTGTTCGCTGCTCCTCAGTGGTCTGGAAATGAGGATTTTGTAATTAAATTTGGTAAGGTTTAACTGTGGTTTTTTGCAGATCAGGCTTTATGTGATACCAATTGAGGGCATCAAAATGAGTATATATGAGGGAAAGGGTTAAATAGAGTGAGTCTATCTTTTACAGTCAGTTGGTACATTTTGTCCTTGTGTCAAGCAGCTGTTGCTTGCTTATTAGGAACTCGGGTTAAAACACCATATGATTAACTTTAACCCTTTCCCTCATATATAGTCATTTTGACATCACATAAAGCCTGATCTGCAGAAAACCACAGTTAAACCTTACCAAATATAATTACAAAATACTCATTTCCAGACCACTGAGGAGCAGCGAACAGCATAAAACCTGATCAGCCTGCGAGTTACTCGCAGGCTGATCTGGTTTTATGCTGTTTGCATAGGTCTTTTTAGCTCACCTGAGCACAAAGTGCTCAAGGTGAGCTTTTGTGATCGCCCTTCGTCCGGCGTCCGTCGTCGTGCGTCGTCCGTCGTCCGTCGTCAACAATTTGCTTTAAACGACATCTCCTCTGAAACCGCTGGACAGAATTTAAAGAAACTTGGCAGGAATGTTCCTTGGGTGAGGCTCTACAAAAGTTGCTAAAATAAAGTTGATCCATGAAGAACTCTGGTTGCCATGGCAACAAAAAAAACTTTAAAAATCATCTCCTTCAAAACTACTGGCCAGATTTCAAAATAAATTGGTACAGATGTTCCTTGGGTCAACCTCTACCAAAGTTGCTAAAATTATTCCGATCCGTAAAAAAACATGGCCGCCAGGGGCGGGGCTTATTTGCCTTATATGTATATAGAGAAACCTTTAAACAACATCTCCTCTGAAACCACTGGACAGAATTTGATTAAACTTGGCAGGGATGATCCTTGGGTCAACATTCACAAAAGTTGCTAAAATAAACCATGTAGAACTGTGGTTGCCAAAAAAAAAAAAAAAAAAACTTTAAAAATCATCTTCTTCAAAACTACTGGCCAGATTTTAAAATAAATTGGTACAGATGTTCCTTGGGTCAACCTCTACCAAAGTTGCTAAAATTATTCCGATCCATAAAAAAACATGGCCGCCAGGGGCGGGGCTTATTTGCCTTATTTGTATATAAGGAAAACTTTAAACAACATCTCCTCTGAAACCACTGGACAGAATTTGATTAAACTTGGCAGGGATGATCCCTGGGTCAACCTCCACAAAAGTTGTTAAAATAAACTTGATCCATGTAGAACTCTGGTTGCCATGGCAATAAAAAGAAAAAAGAAATATGAAAACTTTAAAAATCATCTTCTTCAAAACTACTGGCCAGATTTTAAAATAAATTGGTACAGGTGTTCCTTGGGTCAACCTCTACCAAAGTTGCTAAAAATTTTCCAATCCGTAAAAAAACATGGCCGCCAGGGGCGGGGCTTATTTGCCTTATATGTATATAGGCAAAACTTTAATCAACATTTCCTCTGAAACCACTGGAAAGAATTTGATTAAATTTGGCAGGAATGATCCTTGCGTCAACCTTCACAAAAGTTCCTAAAATAAACTTGATCCATATAGAACTCATGTTGCCATGGCAACAAAAAGAAAAAAAATATGAAAACTTTAAAAATCATCTTCTTCAAAACTACTGGCCAGATTTTAAAATAAATTGGTACAGATGTTCCTTGGGTCAACCTATTTATCTCAGGTGAGCGATTTAGGGCCATCATGGGCCTCTTGTCATGGTGTCCTGATGACCATTTTGAGGGGTGAGAGCAAAACTAGGCTAAGTGCCTATATAAATATATGCACTTAGCAAGATTTGCTCTCATCCCTTGATCTGTAGAATTGGCTTGTAATTTTCATAATTTCTTGTTTCTTATCAAGTGCCCAGTTGAAATTTATAAGAACAGTTCAAGAATTATTCTTTGACTGTTCAAGAACTTGGTTCAAGAACAGTACTTAAATAGTTCTTTAAGTGAAAGTTCAAGACTGTTCATAATGTTCTAGAACAGTTCTTGAACTGTCCCTGAACATAAGAACCAAATTTCAACCAGGTGAGGAAGCACAGAGCTGGATTTTGTTGGAGTGCAAGTATATTGTGATGCTGGGCCCTGACACCTGGATACTGTGTTTTATTGAACATTGTTTATAACCCCATCTTGTGAAGTTGGGACTCTACAGGAATCCTGCACATTGTCCTGTACGTTATCTTAATCCTCAAAAAGTTCACTTTTTTCTAGCTAAGCTTATATGGTTCAGTACGAAGGTGTGGTGACCAGTGAGGTGGGGTTTTCACCACAATCAGGGGTTGGGAGAGATTCAGTATAACAGCCAAAAAAAAATTCAGATGGTTTTGAGTTTTACCATAGCGACATTTGTGTTACAATGGAGGGTGTTAATTCCTGGGTCTTGTTGGTAGTTTTGTTTAATCTCAGGGAAAATGGTAGGTAAACAGTTCACAGATGGTTGTCATATTGCCTGAGGTGTTGAACTAGTCATTGAACCACATGAAATTTCTATGAAATTTTCATTATTTGAAAGTAACAGATAAGATGAAAATGATTTCCCCTGGGTTCATTTAAATTTAAATGCCTTACATGACATTGGTCTGAAATTTTGTTATGTAGCATGGTATGTTATTCGGTCATGGGGAATTGGACACTAGCAACTGGACGGTACTCAGATTGTGACTGGTATTTTCTCTTACTATTATGGAATGCCTCATTCTGAGATATCAGCTTTAACCCTTTCCCTCAGAGGAAACCATGGAAAGACCTATGCGAACAGCATAAAACCAGATCAGGTTTTATGCTGTTCGCTGCTCCTCAGTGGTCTGGAAATGAGGATTTTGTAATTAAATTTGGTAAGGTTTAACTGTGGTTTTCTGCAGATCAGGCTTTATGTTGTACCTATTGAGTGCGTCAGAATGAGTCTATATGAGGGAAAGGGTTAATTAAGGTAGTTCATATTGATACTGTTGGTGCTGAGTTTGTGTCAAATGGTGTTTGTTGTGTTTGAAGTTTGGTGTTTTACAAGGAAAAACCATATATCTTATGATCGTGATGATTGATCCGAATTACCTGAAATGAAAATCTTCTGTGATCGTTTTAATAACAGCTAATATTACTTCTTTGTCAGTGTATAGCTGATTGATCTAAACTACGAAGACTCTGAATTTGGTCTTTGATGTTACTGAAAGTCAGATTGCTGAAAGAAGTGTTCTAACATTGATGGCTAGAGTACACGGCCTGCAAACTTTATTTTCTAAAACTTATTGTCTTGTTTTTAAACAAGTGTGCTTTGCAAGAACTTAAGAATTGATCATGATGTCAGGTAGAATGGTAAAATTTTACTGTCCAAAATTAAACTTACCTGTTTCAAGATCGGAAAATAAACCATAATTTGTTTTGTTTTTTTATGCTCCCCAAATGGAGAGCATATAGTTGCTACTTTGTCCGTCCGTCTGTCCTGTCCGTCCATCATAATTTTGTCCGGAGCATAGCACAAAAAAATATAAGAGGTATCAACATGAAACTTCATAGGTAGATAGATCTCAATGAGAAGAAGTGCAGTGTACAAGAACCACAACTTTGTTTTGCGTAATTTTGGAGTTATTGCCCTTTGTTATTTTTCATACTTATATTTTGTCCAGGGCATAGCACAAAAACTAGAAGAGGTATCAACATGAAACTTCATAGGTAGACAGATCTCAATGAGGAGAAGTGCAGTGTACAAGAACCACAACTCTGTTTTGCATAATTTTTGAGTAATTGCCCTTTGTTATTTTTCATATTCAATTTTGTGAGGAGCATAGCACAAAAACTATAAGAGGTATCAACATGAAACTTCATAGGTAAATAGATCTCAATGAGGAGAAGTGCAGAGTACAAGAACCACAACTCTGTTTTGCATAATTTTGGAGTTATTGTCCTTTGTTATTTAGCATTTATTCGGGGAGCATCCATCGGTTCTTCCGATTCTCTTGTTTTTTCTCGAAGTGCCATACAAGCATAATGAATTTCTGTGGATGTTAAAGGGTTTGTACAGCTGGCTATGATCAGATATCTCCCATCTCTGTTAAAGTTCTAGCTTCTCCAGTCAGTCTTTAGAACAAAATGAAATATAAAAAAATATTCCATCCTTAAAAATGGTTTGTATGCATTTACCGTGCCCAGATGTTTAAAGGATGGGCTTGTTAGTTTTTGTTTTTTTTAAAGAATGGGTCGGAACAGTGGTGAAGAAGTCTTTAAAAACAGAGCAGCATGATCAAATCACAACTTGCTTAGTAGAGCCCATCTAAATTAAAATGGCATAGATAATTTTCAGGTTGTAACCTGGAAAGAGTATTTACTAATGGTGAAAAATGGTGGAAACAATTGCTTAAAGTGCCATTTTCAGTGCATAGGTAGCATAACTACAAACAAACAATTTGTCAATAATTTGGCCTTACTTGTCTGATTGCTAAATCAACCGTCTCCAACAAGCTAGCAGACAGGTGCTAATTTTGTAAATTGGGAACAGATATATATATGACCTTGACGGGTAAAACTTGCCATCACATTGACAATTACCATTGCTTTAGGTCTTTGACGCTTCTCCTGTCTCCTTCCCATACTAATTCAGTGCTGAGGCTGTGTTATGAATTATTAACACCCTGTGCTTTGCAAGAACTTAAAAAATTGATCATGATGTCAAGCCAGATTTGCTGGACTGTTACTCTTCTGTTTTTTACCGGTAATTGTTCGAGGCTTTTGTTGAGCATTTTATATCCTACGTAATGAACTACAGCAAGTGTTTTGGTGGAAAAATCCAGCTATGTATTGAGGAAGACAGATTTTTATTGTCATACCTAGTTTGTAATGTAAATTGATGGCCAGGAGCTGAAACAGTGTACATAATAATTGTGTGGAGAATGTCACTGGTTTGATTTCCTTAATTCATGCAAGAACCAGTCCGGCTTCTCAGATGATTTGCAAGGTTGTCACTTAATTAAGATCCTTTTTACCAGAAATTGGAAATTTACATTTTGCATTAATTTTCTCTGGTGGCTGAGAGGTTAGAGAGTCCTTTCAGGAGCAGGAGGTTGTTGGTTCGATTCCTGACAGTGACATACCAAAGTTGATAAATATGGTACTGGAAGCTCTCTGCTTGGCACTCAGCATATAAAGGAAGTTCCAGGATTCAGTTGGCCCTGGTATCAGGATAATGTGATTATGTTGGTATGGTATCATGTGACATGTCTACAGTGTGATACTGCAGTGTGGCAGCACTATATCTTTATCAAGTAGACATCTTCTCCAAATGACTGGAAAACTTTTATTTTCGGAATTAAATGTAAATACCATAATTCATCATATGTTTTTTTGCATATATGTTTGATTGCAGATCATTTGCATTTGCTTGCAAATTTGAAGAGTTCAAGCATGTCTGTGAAAATTTGCCGTCTTGCAATGCTGTGCACATAATTATGCAATGAACTTAATGATAGGTAATTGATTTGACCTGGACCATTATAGTTGGGGTCATTTACATCAGTGATCTGTTTCATGCAGTAAATGGGTCTTTCCATTAAATGCATACAAATGCAACAAATCAACATTAAAAATACCAACCATGTAAATCGTTTTTTATATAATAGGCAGCATATTTATGAGTTGTCCATTATAGGTTCCATTTTGTTGTTCGCAACAAGTCCAGAGTCTAATTACACATAATTACACACTAATGATTACTTTCATCATTACCACTATTTTTAATAGGATAATTGGAATTGATGTTAACAGTTGTAAAGTTCAACAGTTAAACTACATCATATTAGGGGACTTTCATTATGATTTAAAAATTCAGGAACAACTTAGTAATGTATACCCTCAGTCTTTGTAGATCTTAAGGTGATTGAAAAGAACTAAGATTTGGTAATAAGAAGATCTGTCATTCAATTTTTTGTTCTTACCTGTATTTAGCATAATTTGCAACATTTTCTTCACTGAAGTGTATCATATGTTTATAATACTGTAGATTATATTATCTGATCAAATATTGCAAAGTGTGTCATATAAATACAAACAATCCAGCTTCCTAAAATCATTGAAGTTTCAGAGACCAGGATGATTAAATATTTTTTTTTTAAATGAAACAAAAGGTAAAAAAATGAAAAATATTTTTTTTAAAGGCAGAAAGGTAAAAAAAATATTCGGGTCGGTCGTTAAAAAATTTTTTTTTTTTTTTTTTTTTCATAAAACGAAAGTAAAAAAGGGAAATATTGTTTTAAAGGCAGAAAAGTAAAAAAACAAAAGCTTTTGGGTCAGTCCTTAAAATGAGGGTCGGTTGGGGAACTAGAAACAGATTTTTTTTTTTTTTGGCCTACCTTTGCAGTAAGAAGTTCATATAGATTAATAACTTCTCACTGTCTGTAGCAATGGAACATACAAAAGCACTATATAACTCCAGTTAGTTCCGGTTATTTAAAATATCTGAAGTGAGGAGTTGTGTTAATCGGGAGGTAGGTTTCAATGAAAACCAATAAAACTGTGGGTTTCTGTCAATAATGTGAGCAAATGGCTATTTATGGATGGCCATTCTCATTATATGGTGATACTTGTCAAATGTCTTGTAGCATTGATTACTTGGGGATCATTTGATAATCTTGAAGAAGGGTAACCAGTTTTGACAAGCAAACAGCAATATAACAAGTTTTTAATCTGAAAGCATACAAACATGAGAGGGCTCAGATATAAAAGATCTAGTTACTTTGTAAATTGACCTGTATAAATACCTCATGAGGGTTACAGTCAAGGACATGACTGTATCTTGTATAAAAGATACAGAATCAGAAATAAAAATATTGTATGTGATGAATAGTTTGTGTTGTAATGGCTGGATGGTGTATATTGGAGCATGTTGTAATGGAGTGTGTTGTAATGGAGTGTGCTGTAATAGAGTGTGTTGTAATGAAGTGTGTTGTAATGGAGTGTGTTGTAATGAAGAATGTTATAATGGAGTGTGTTGTAATTGAGAATGTTGTAATGGAGTGTGTTATAATGGAGTGTGTTGTAATGGAGTGTGTTGTAATGGAGTGTGTTGTAATGGAGTGTGTTGTAATGGAGAATGTTGTAATGGAGTGTGTTGTAATGGAGAATGTTATAATGGAGTGTGTTGTAATTGAGAATGTTGTAATGGAGTGTGTTGTAATGGAGTGTGCTGTAATAGAGTGTGTTGTAATGAAGTGTGTTGTAATGGAGTGTGTTGTAATGAAGTGTGTTGTAATGGAGTGTGTTGTAATGGAGAATGTTATAATGGAGTGTGTTGTAATTGAGAATGTTGTAATGGAGTGTGTTGTAATGGAGTGTGTTGTAATGGAGTGTTTTGTAATAGAGCGTGTTGTAATGGAGTGTGTTGTAATGGAGTTAGTTATAATGGAGTGTGTTGTAATGGAGTTAGTTATAATGGAGTGTGTTGTAATGGGTTGTATTGGAATGTGTTGTAAAGGAAATAGTTTGTTTGTACCCCGCCCCTGAGGAGTGGTAGATAAAGGTTAGATAGCTGTTCCTGGTCACTTAGCAGAGCCTTGAAATTTAGATTGACTGATAAGGTTAGGATGCAGCCTTCAAGATGCAAGACACAGAACTGCAGAAAGATAATTCTGATTGAGTCATGGTGCCCTATATGTCGTATATAACATGATTTCGTTGACCACACATCCTGGTTCTTTATCTTACCACTGCAAGTTCTACTTGAAGTAATTGAATTGAAGACTGACTTACAAGCAGAATATGGTAGCAAGGAGTGAAGCTGGGGCTGGTTATTGGGAAAAGTTGGTAGGCGGTTGGCGGAGAACTTGTATAGCATTGTGTCTCCATCTGGTTGATGCAAGGCACAGTGATATACCGGTATCTTTAATTGAGTTATTATAGATTGATGGGAGAGTTGTGACAATTCTGCTGTGAGGTATGAGTATCTTGGAATCCAAACATAAAAACTGATTGAGAAATAAAAGAACAGATGTACTGTAAGTGCTTTATCTCTATCTTATTTTTTTTTATTTTTCTTTATTATTCTCTCTATCGCTCCTCATTACATTTTTTTTCTTTTTGTCACCCTTACTTTGTCTCTTGATCTGTCTCTCTTGCACTTTTGACAGTATTTTGCACATCATTATTGGCAAATTCATTCTCATATGAATATCCTTTATAATCAGATTTTTCATTTTTAAAAAAAAAAAAATAAATATTTATGATATACTTGTAAACTCTAATTGAATTTATCTGTCAGTTAATTATCTCCCTCTCCATCTGTCTCTCTCTCTGTATTTCTCTTTTTTCTGTATCTTTCTCTCTTATCAACTCAAATTTCAATCCCTCTCCTTTGATTATTTTCCCTCAACCTTTCTCTCTTATTCTTCCAATTTTGATTTTTCTATATCTCTCAGTCTCTCATTCCCTTTTCTATCCACAATCTTTCTCTCTTTTTCTCTGCCTCCATGGCCAAGAGGGTAAAGTCACTGACTTAAACACTCACTCAGCCCTTTGCAGCGTGGGTTTGAGTCCCGGTAGGGTCATTAGGATTTTCGTTTGAAGAAGCCATCCAGCTGGAAGCAGTAGGTCAGTGGTTCTACCTGGATGCCTTAGTGCATTTGGGGTCTTCCTCCATCTGTAATTAGCTTGACGTCGCTATATGACTGAAATACTATCACATCAACGGTAAACACAAAAATCAATCAATCTTTTTCTCTCTTTCCTGTTCTTCTCAAGTTTCTCTCCCCCATATTCCTCCCCCAGTCTCTCCCTCTACTGTCCCTCCCCCCTCCCCCTGACATCAATCTCCCAGATCCCAAGATTCTCTGCCACCAGGCTGGTTCCAATCTAATAATGACAGACTAACCATCTTCAACACATTGATGGAAGGGGGCGTGTGCTGGATCACTTCATCTTATAGTCCCTCCACACCCCAGGGCACAAGATTCACAGAGCCTGGCACCATTCATTTTTGTTGCTACCTAAAGGTGCTTGCGTGCAGATTTTTGTTTTGTTTTTCATTTGTTCTTTTCTACTTCTCAAGTTTTGTTTCATCATTCTTTTTCTTTGAATTATTTCTAATATCTTTCCCATCATTCTGTGACTTAACCTTTTATTTTGTTTTCTAACAGAAAAACCTCAAATAACTGAGAAAATCATCAAATATTTCATATAAACATTAATTTAAAATCTGTTTTATTTTTTAAACATTATATACTTTTTAGGGAAAACATATAATATAGATACTAATTTATTTTGTTTGTTTGAAAAAGTGACTGTTGAATGTAAGATTATCAAAATAAAATCATTTATTGCTCCGAAAGACGGTTGAGCCCAATAGAATTAAAGTTTTGGATATCGTGGAATAAAGAAATGAAACCTTCATGCATGCAGGAGTCATAAAACAGCAATTTAAGCTGTACATTATTGCCCTGAATTAGGTATGATGGTTTGAGAGACAGAGTAGCTCACAGGAGGGCCCTTCAGTTCAAATCCTACTCAGAATAGTAGGATTTTACACAAATTCAATTGATGCCCAATTTAAATAACCCACAGTTGCAGAGATGCTGGCATCATCAAAAAGACATAAAATACTTCCCGGAATGTTGAGATTATTATGGACTTTTGAAAAGAGGCACTGTATGTTAGTTCAGTAATGGAACTCACACAATTTTGCCAGGCAGGTAGCTAAGTTTGTTGTAATGAGGTAGAAGAATCATTTTTGCAGACAGGAGATGCAGTTCAAATTCAGCCTAGTCCTAAGTCAAACTTTACTTTCAGTTATTGAAAGTAAGATTTTGAATGAACATGAATCCCTCTCAATGTCTTCAGCAAACTTTTAGTATGCCCAACAATGAATGAGAAGAATGAGAACAAGAGTGCAATTTAACCCTTTCCCTCATATATACTCATTTTGACGCACTTAGTAGGTACCACATAAAGCCTGATCTGCAGAAAGCCAAACTCAAACCTTACCAAATTTAATAGTAAAATCCTCATTTCCAGACCACTGAGGAGCAGCGAACAGCATAAAACCTGATCAGCCTGCGAGTTACTCGCAGGCTGATCTGGTTTTATGCTGTTCGCATAGGTCTTTTCATGGTGTCCTCTATGAGGGAAAGGGTTAAACAAGCTGACTAATAATGTGCATTTCAAAGGTTTGGTATTAAACTATTGTAACTTCTGTATTAAAATGTTACAGTTACCATAGTTTAGCATAAAGCCTTCAGTTAATTCATGTTCTTGTATTATCTGACCTGCGGTCATTCTGAATAACCTAGGTCACTATTTGTTATTTGTAAGAAAACCAGTTATTAAATGTACATTAATTTTTCACAGTCCATTAACCCTTACCCTGCTGGAACCGTAAGTGCTAGCCTTAAAGCCACCAGTAAAGAGCCAGGCCAGCCTGCACGGATGCACAGGCTGGCCTGGCTCTTTACTGTTGGCTGACCAACTACAAGTTTTCAACTTGTTATCCCTTAAATTGATAATGGACAGTTCCAAAACAGATGCAAGCTAAGTCCATTTGAGAAATTCAGCAGGTTATGGGTTAAATATTGATTAATCTTACACCAGTGGTTTGAATTTATGTACAGTATGTAGGCTTGCTGGCTTTTCCTGTTGACCATGGTTTAATGGTCAATAAATAGGCTGTTGCCTACCTTCTCTTTTGAACACACCCCAAGATTCTCTACATGCAAGGACTACCAGATTTTATGACCATATAGAATTAAGACCCACCAAGGAGTACAAGAGGTGTGGTCAGGTTTTACTAACTGGACCCAGTAATGCAGGGAAGCAGTCACTTTACATTGTCGAATAAAATGGGGATAAAAGTAATTGACCTTGAAGAGCCCTCAAGTACTTAATTATGGGATGGTAGTCAATGTACTGTAAAAGCCTCAGTAGATGTGTGCCACAAGTATTTACTCACAGCCTGAGAGTATATACTCTGAGTGAATTTAAGTGACCATGCGTGGGCTCCATTCTAAGAATCATAGAGAGGGTAATGATTTTATGATCGCTTCCGACAGTTTAATAACCAGGTTCTGTTTTTTGGACAGCATGGTGGGGGGATTGTGATCATATTCCACTGTTTCTGTAGTTACAGTGGCTTTTTAACTTCAACCGTTATAATAATTTAATACAAACTAAAGTACTTCAATACTTAACAAGTCATTGATGTCTCAAAATGATTTAAATAATGTAGGTGGATCATAAAACTCACATAGCAACGCAACAGTTGCTGGTAAACATTATAACTTTGGAGAATATCAATTGTAATTATCAAGAAAACAGTATAGCTAAAACACTCAGACTTGGGATTATCAAACTAGACTTGGAAGTAATGGGGCTTAAAGCATCATCTATATATAATTGCGTCTGATGGCTCTTTATATCTGTAATCATGTCCTGGAAGCATTTTACCTGTCAACGTAGGTGATATCTTCATCTCTGGTGCTTATACCAGCAGATATATCAAAGTATTCATTAATTGTATCATTGATCTTACTGCCATAAAGTATTAACCATGCATTGATTATGAAGGACATAGGACTATATTAAACACAGAATGGTCAAGGTGCATTAGCTTAGTATTTTCTGTGAGACGTGTTTCTTTTTCTCCTGTCAGTGCTGCGACAATTTTCCAATTTGCGATATGTTTTGACTAATTGTATTACAGCGTAATCTTGACTTGATGTATTGATTGCTGGATGCTGAAACCGCTGAAGTCTTTGATAGCGTCAGCAGGTATTCTTTTGTAACGGCACATTTCAGCGTATTAAAAGAGTGAAAATCAAAGCACTGTATTGGGAGATGAAGTTAATTTTCTCATTCTCTCCTCTCCCAATTTCTTGTTTTTATTAGGGCAAATTGCCACATGGAAAAATAGAACATCAGTCTAATTCAGTTAAGATATTCCCCAAATGCAGAATGATTTATGTGATCATTTTTCTCGAAATGTAGGAAAGCTCATCCATTCTGAAGCTGTGCTTTTTCATTATTGATCATTTACAGGCAAGTATGTAGTCATTAATAAACTGAATCTTTTTAGTTTCTACTTGCCCTTTAATGAATTGCCTTTCGTCAAAGGTCTCTAGTATTTCCAAGTATACTGGTATTTTTTACTGGAATGAAATCTTCCCATAAAAAATGAATGTAACAAATTTTTTTTTAATCTCATCTGGCGTTCCATTTTGCCAACCTAACTTAGCCCTAAGAAATGCTTATATAAAAAAGGAAAATATTTTACCATTCTTGTCTCTCTAGAAATAATACATAATTATTTCCCAGTTAGCTAACATTTTGAAGAAATGGGCATATTGTGGTTGCTATTTGTGTCAGCTTAGATACTTTGTGAAACAAAGATGAAGTACTGCGTTTCTGCCTTGTTCAGGACTGTCAGTGTTTACAAAGGATAAGTAGCACGGGGGCAAGTTTTTCATACACCTATAAAAGTGCATGCCATGACTCTAAGTCATTAATCTACTGATTCTATATTTATAAGACTCGGAGACTCAAGATTCTAAAATTTGAAGTAGTAATTAAATTCTCCTTTCATAACAAATTAAAGGAATGTACAACCCATTGGTATCTGAAGGTAATTGTTTCCTGTATATACATGTATTAGATAAAAAATTAAAGAAGCTGAAATATTTACATATTTAATGAAATTAGATTACTTTGAAAAAATTCACACTTATTTTATAGACATTCAGTATTTAAGTGCTGATCCTTTAAAAAGCTTCTTTAGGGTCTATACCAATATATTGTGGCCCCGTTTCCCTTATCTCTATGAATTATTTTTTGTATAATTATGTTATTATAAGATGGTTCTAATCTTTTCTGATTTTTTTCTTCATAAAAAGTGATAATAGCTTATATAATGCAATGAAATGGGTCTCCTTTTTAATGTTTGGCTGTAACTTAAGCTAGTGCTCATTAGTAGACATTATTCATAAATATATTTAATAAATCAAATTTATTTGTACAAAGTTTAAGTGAAAGTAGTCGCATTGGAATGTGTTATTATCTCATTGTTTCTACATAACACCAATCAAGACATTATCTCCAAATGACTGAAATACTGTTGGTGGGACATTAAACCCAGCAAACAAACAAAATTAATAGAGCTACCAATTTAGAAGTCATAAATACCTCTATGTCTCTGACCTTGTCATTATGTAATGTGAGTGCAGCTAGGACAGGATTTGATTCCTATATTACGGTAATTTGCCCCCCCCCCCCCCCCCCCCCCCCCCCCTTTTTTTGAAGCAGGGGTATTTAACCCTTTCCCTCATATAGACTCATTTTGACACACTCAATAGGTACCACATAAAGCCTGATCTGCAGAAAACCACAGTTAAACCTTACCAAATTTAATTACAAAGTCCTCATTTCCAGACCACTGAGGAGCAGCGAACAGCATAAAACCTGATCAGCCAGCGAGTTACTCGCAGGCTGATCTGTTTTTATGCTGTTCGCATAGGTCTTTTCATGGTTTCCTCTATGAGAGAAAGGGTTAATATATTTAGGGACTTAGTATGATTATTATCATGTTGACAGTCATCCTATAATGGGGCATGTTGTAGGGATCTACACTGTATCAGCAATGTTAGAGATTTATTCCATGGTTAGAAAATTGTGCAGCCGGACCAGGAATAGAACCCAGGAACCCGTTTGCTTACAGGGCGACTGCTCTATCAACTGAGCTTCTCAGCTGCTTACACATGATCCCACCCCCCCACCCGATTGGAATTTGTCCTATAATTTCCAAACGAGTCCAGAGAATAAGCTGAACATTTATAATCTAGGAGCACATGCGGTCCCACGTTGGGCGCCAATTGTCACAGGGTGAGAAAAATGTGCAGCCTGACCAGAACTCAAACCCAGGGCCTTTAGCTTACTTGGTGAATGCTTTACCGACTGAGCAACCCAACCACTTACATATAATTTTCTCCTATTGTGAGTTATTGGTACCGTGACACATGCTTTTGGTGAAAAGTCTGAGAAACATTCATAAATGATAAAATCTGATCATACACCACGGGATATAAAATGTTATCATTTTCACAACAGTAAAAAGCTTCCTATATCTTTATTTTAAAGTAATGTCATGTTGACAAAGCCGGTTAAAGTCTCTTTTATCATAAACGACATCAAATCAATAAATATGACGTCATGTTAAACAGCGGCCTTTCAAAGTTATGAGGGAAGGGAGAAAAAGAAAATACGCAAAAGCATTAAAATAGCAGTAAAATTTTGCATAGATATTAGAGTTTTGAAAAGAGTTATTTTACAGAAGTCAGAGAGCTGTTTCAGGAGATGTTGACTGACAGTAATGATTGGTCCCCCATCTAGAATTGTTTAATAGTGTCAACATGTTCATCTATTAGAAGTGCTGGTTAGTAACTATTTAGGATGCTTTCTGTTTGATTGAAATGTGTTGTATAAAGTTTTATCTATCAAAAACTTTGCTTTTAAATGTCATATAATATTAAAAGTATATTTTGTTAAAAATGAGAAAATGACTTTTGATTTAATAAGAAACCCATTTTTCCAAACAGCTAATGAAAGATTTGATTTTCATGGTTTGAAATGCGCTGTCGGCATATTTTATGAACTTGAAAATTTTATGTGTTTAAATACATAATATGTACTGTAGGGGCGTCCCATTGGTGTGGTTGGTTAACAAACTGGTTTTTCATCACTACAGTCCAGGTTTGTTCTTAGGGCAATCTGGTATGTGTGATCGGGTACATGCAGGCTGTCTTAATTCAGATGCAATGTTATTACTTAAGGTTGCACTGTTTGAAAAACAGCATTCCAATTTACCTCCTGTATGGATTTTTTTACCCGCAAAATTGGACATGTACCACCAAAATTGTAGTGTTTCAATAAAACTCAGTGGGAAACCTGGTTTATAGAGATACAGTGTTGGGTGGGATCAGAAATAAAACTATTTCATGTCTCTAAGAAGTCATAAAACATTGGCTTGAAATCCTCATGAAATCATGAAGCTACATTTCACCAGGGATGGTATAGATCTATTGTTACATGTTCCATTATAATGGGCAAGCCATTATAAAGCGGTCCTGCATTAAAACCCCAAATACTTTATACCTTGTGATTTATCTATGTGACAAAAGCTGCGCTTTCATATAACTCTGTTACAGTCTTGTATAATGCATTATCTAGACTTGGACACTATATAGTTCTCTATAATTGAGCTGCATGGTTTGTTTCACATCATGCAGCCATGCGAATGGACTTTTTAGAGCAATATTGCTTTCGGTCTAAACATCATGAATTTTATACAGTTTGAAAATGAAAACTTGCCTTAAGGTTTAAATGTAATGATGTTATTTTCAACGATGATTGAATTCAAGTTTAGTGTAGGCTGGACTATATTGCTGGAAGAGATTTTCATAGATGACAGAAACCAATCAGTGGCATAACAGATTAATCTTTCATTTGTTTCTGGTGATATTTAGACATTTTCTCAGTAAGTTTTATCCCATTGCATATGTAATGCATTGAAATTTAATGATATTTGCAGTTACAGTTGATTGTCTCTTCCAGTACAGTTTGTTTGCGATGTTTTTTGAGGACTTCTGATTAATCAAAGTGGGACATATTTGAGTCGGAGAATAGAAATGTTGGTGGGTCTGTTGGAGGAGAGCTCATGTAATATTAAAATGTGATTGGTTGCAAATGTGGGATGCACGGCTAATTATCTAGCCCATTAGCACATTTGTTACCGGGTAATCCTTGGGCCTTTTGAACCTCAGTCATGTAATCAGCTGACTTTCGTGACCGTCCACCATTGATTGTTGGCAGAGATGGTTCTGCCTGGGTACAATTATCTGTTCTGTATGGTTACTGTATTTGATATTCAACTGGATTTGATATGTATCGGTAGCAAACAAAGTGGATAATCAGCTTAGTTTGATGTTTTGAATGATATTTTTCTTTGATCTTTAATGATGTTTACAGCATTTTTATTAATTAAAGTTGGACATAACCAAGGATCGGTTATTATTGATTTTGATTGATTCAATTTATCATACATTTTATACGTAAAGGGATACATTTCTTCTCATCTAGATTGCTGCTCATAATAGCTGCCCAGACAACATACAGTCAGCCTGTCTAAATTGGCAAGACATATGGTGGAAACATGAAAATAAAAACATTTTAGAAATAGAAATAAGGAATCCATTGTATGCAGCTATAATTACCTGTCTTAAGCAGCCAGTAAAAGAAAGAAGATTTAGTGGCCTCTTAAACCAGGGGCTACTAAATGGAGGTGAATAAAGGAATAATAAAATTCACCTTGAGAATATTAATATATATAAAACTGGTCACTTTGAACAGGTTGGCTGATTAACCCTTTCCCTCATAGAGGACACCATGAAAAGACCTATGCGAACAGCATAAAACCAGATCAGCCTGCGAGTAACTCGCAGGCTGATCAGGTTTTATGCTGTTCACTGCTCCTCAGTGGTCTGGAAATGAGGATTTTGTAATTAAATTTGGTAAGGTTTAACTGTGTTTTTCTGCAGATCAGGCTTTATGTGGTACCTATTGAGTGCGTGAAAATGAGTCTATATGAGGGAAAGGGTTAATATAGGTGCCTACTAAAGCAGGGCTCATTCTTTGCTACCTACGGTAGTTGTAGAATGTTAGATATAGGGAATAAGAAGTTTTGTAACAGATACAACAGATTGGATGAAAATGAGCATAACTCCTAAGATGAAGCTTGTGACAGTCATAAAAATCTTTTTACAATATTCAAGATTGCAGGGTTCATGCTCTTGCTTACTGTGTTTATCCTTCTTTTGCCATGATTAATGTCCCTTTCCTTTTATAAGTCTGTTTGTTATTCTTTCTATGAATTATTTTAGACAAGCTTAATAAATCACTGTGCAATATGACACTCAATATTTATTCAAGCATTAGTTTTGCTAGAAATCTATGAATATTCATTCACAGAAAAGCCAGCCTCTGTGTCGAATCCAGAACTTCACTTGATATCGTATTCAGACAATTTGTCTCTCAGTTTTTTTAGTATTCAAACAATTTGTCAAACATTGTCATGTTATGCTGTATAGATTGATAAAAGTTAATTTTGTGGGTTTTATAGTGACATGTCAATCAAGGAATGCATGATGGGTTAACATTGCTTTAGATTTTCTGGAAGATGGCTGGCATCAATTGCAAATCAGTTGGATATTGAACTCAGGAAAGTAGGTCAGATTTTGAAGTCTGTCAACTGCAGTTCAGTCTTAAAAACCTTATTAACAGACCTGTGTCCTGTGTGATAGTGGAAGATTTTTACTTCTTCTATATAGACGGAGAGATCAAAGAGAGTGACCCCTCATTTAAAGAAATGGTGTTTTCTTTATTGATAAATAAATGTAGGGGATAAAACATGTTTTAATCTATCGCTGAAATACTGCCTAATTTCACATTTTAGAATAATCTGAAATCATTCGAAAAACATATTAGACAGTTTTCCAAGGTGAGGCATCTTTAAAGTCCTTGAGAAATATACTGATAAGATTTAGAAATTATAGTCCAATCAATTCTCACAGTGAAACTACATACTTTAGAGGGAAAATGCTAATTGGATTGTAGGTTCTTTAGGAATAATGTCTTTGTACTAAATTTAAGAAGCTTTAGCTTGTTTCTGTCTAGGTAGAAAAAGGAATTCATTATATTGTGCTAGAAATGTCACCTTGGAAACAAATACAAGCTGACATATTTAGAGAGGCAGGAGCTGTTTGTTGTCATGTGAAGTTTACCAACATAGATTTCAGTAATGAACTTGTCTCTTGTAGCTGGATATGTTTACATGAGGTGCTTTAACATTGTCACAAAAGATGAACAAAATGTTTGGAAATTTAAAGGTCTTGTATTTTATTGAGTATGTTTTCAGGTGGTCTAAGGGAAGATGTGTTAATTTACTTATTATATGTTATGGTATATCATCTGATAATTAGTTAGTTTTAAGAAAAAACAACAACCCCAAAACATGCAATATATAGTACTTTGAATTTAAGCCTCTTACATAAACAGGCATCTTTAACCAGAGAGGAGAGCATCAGGGAAGAGATATGTTTCAGATGGAAGTTAAATTCTGAGAGAGAGAGAGAGAGAGAGAGAGAGAGAGAGAGAGAGATATTTGAAGGTAAATTTCTGGGAAAGAGAGAGAGAGAGGGGTTCCAGATGAAAGTAAATTAAATACTTTTTATTTAAATGCCTGAACATGGATTTTCTGCAATGCCTCATAAAAAATGATGTTAGATTCAAGTCATATTAAGATATACAGAAATAATTATTAGGCCTGTAATTTTATTAGAGTTACTGCCCTTTGAATATATACACATTAGTGTATTAATATAATCGACATTGCTATGCCTTTCTCATGATTTGTTTAATTAAACATTTGCAAGAACAGCTGCAACTCAAAGAAAATGAAAAAATGAAAAGGCTATTAAACTTGATAGTAAATATTTTGATGAAAGTTTGTTAATTAAATTTACTTTTTGGCTAAACATATTTCTTCTGTATTCTCTGATCATTATGAGCCCAATGGCATCATGGTAAAATTTGAAATAATTTCTAAATGTTTCTCTTTTCCAAAATGTTAATTACTAAAATAGGTAAATATTTTCCTCACATCTGACAACGGGTTATCTTTGTTCTGGATATGACGATATGACATGAGGGAAAATCTTTAAATGTCAATTTTCTACAATAACATTTTCTATCTTACAATACAGATTTGATTTACTTACATAAAATTCCATTAAACACCCACATGAGATTTACAGCCTCCCTCTTAGGCTGCTTCATTTTTCTTCTTAGGCCAAATAAATAAAGTTGTGTTTTTGTGTGTGTGTGTGGTTGGGTGGGGGGGGGCTGTTTTCACCAACCATCTTGTGTCTGTTTTATTTACTTACATCAAAAATCAGTTTATTAAGACAAGGAGTTTGTCAGCTTTTTCAGTCTGGAATTTTCATAAAAATGTCTACAATTGATGGTGTTTGTTCCCCTCATCTGATGACCTAAGCTGGATGAAGGTTTGAGAATTAATGACTTCAGAAATGTAGGACTTGTTAATATAGAAGTATCTTAAAAGAGAAAAAAAATTGGTATAGGTCAGGCTTTAGGGGCAGGGGTGATTTTTGGCTAGTCTCTTGCTAAAACTGTTAGGGTCACTCTGGTCACTTACTTTATTTTTGGTCTTACTATCTAGTCACATGACCAGTCTTAAGTATGTTACAGATTTGAATAAAAAATAAAAAAACATTTGAGTAGAACTTTTTGTGGGAGGGGTGGGGTGTGTGAGGGATGGAAGTGCACTTATTAGGAGTTATACATCAATTTGAAGGTTTGTAGACAGCTGCAGATCTAATAACCTCTGATGCTCCAACGGGCTCAGAATAATTACTGCATTGATATGACAGATACTATGAGAGACATTTTATCATTAATGATGGCATCCAGAAGTATTCGGGGACAGGTTTTTTATGTTTTTACAAGAAGTTTTATGTGTCTGGCTGCAACGTTTATATGCTTTGAAAAGTTGTAATTTAGTGCAATATAGGCTTTGTTTGTTTTTTATATTAAAAAAAAAAGGAAATTGAAAAAGGTTTAATTTGATGTTTTAAACAGTAAAATTAAAGTTTGGGAAGTAAATAAGGATTGAATTCCACCAATCATACTTGCAATAGCTAAATTCTAAAATACCAGGGGTAAACTTTCACCATATTTGTTTCTCTAACAAAAATACCCAATATGTCATATCTTATTAATGTTTTTAGTTATAAATGATGATGATGATGATTTGCCAAAATAGTTTGCAGATATGCAACAGATGAGCTTATCCAGGGGCATGCTAGGAAACACACAGGCATGCTACGATTCTTAGTGCTACAAACAGATTTTGCCTGTAAATGTTAAAATGTTGTAAAAGTATTCACTTGAAGTTAAAACTTCATTTTGCATGTTTCCTACCATTTTTTACCTTGACAAATGGCTAAAATGCTATGTTGGATTTCTGCTGCCATTTTTAGCATGCACTTAACTCAATGGCCTTGTGTAAAGCTCTCTTAAGGTCTAGTTTGAAACATTGATTTTGTAACCCTCTTGGGAAAATGGCTTGTTTCTGGCATGGAATGTTAATTTATTATTTCCTCATGGGAGAAAAGCAAAGAAGTTAGTTCCCCCTATTTCCCTTAAAATTCCCGTTGGAGGTCACTTTTTGTGAGTCCGTAATTGTTTCCATCTTTATTTCCCTGACTGTGTCTTTGACAGCATTTTAAAGTTGTTTCAGTAATGTGAATTAGGAAACCGGTTAATGTATCCCGGAAGTTGCGCTAAATAGGAATAATGCTTGTTACGTCACACCCTGCCCTACACTCACATTACTTGAAGATCAGTAGCTTGTTTATAATACATGCTGTTAAAGAACAAAGATTTATCATGACCAATCAGCAGACAAGTGCAGATAACTGTGTTGAGGATTTTGTAAGAATCGTAGCCCTTTTTCAGTATCCAAGCAGTATGTGGGGGTATTAATCACCTTGAGCTATAGTTCTCATCACAATTAAACCAGTCCATCTCAACGGGTTCTGGGTGGGGGCAGTACATACAGCCTTGGAAGGTCTTGCTTAAGTATTACCACCAGTTGGATTCAAACCTTCAGATCTGTATTAATCAAAACATACTACTGGATCATGGTACAGGTGACTTGTTTGTTAGGTTATACATCTCATTAACATGCTAGAGTTGTTTGGAAACTGTTTGTGGCAGACATAATACTGCTGAAGTATCCCTTTCCCTCATAGAGGACACCATAAAAGGCCTATGCGAACAGCATAAAACTAGATCAGCCTGCGATTAACCTCTCACAGGCTGATCAGGTTTTATGCTGTTCGCTGCTCCTTAGTGGTCTGGAAATGAGTATTTTGTAATTAAATTTGGTAAGGTTTAACTGGTTTTCTGCAGATCAGGCTTTATGTGATACCTATTGAGTGCGTCAAAATGAGTATATATGAGGGAAAGGGGTATAGTGCCATAGACATTTGTCGTAACACCAGTCTCAGTCATAATGTGACTGGATGTGGTATGTGACATGAGTGTGGTATCAGGCCTCTTATATACAGCATGATACTGCAGTAAGGCAGCACTGTGTTAGTCTCATGTTGACAAAGTTCCCAAATGACTGGAAAACTGTTGATGGGATGCTGATCCAGGTAAGCAAACAAACGATCAAATACCATGTGTTATACAGTGGTCTCCTCTCAGGAGTGTTGTACTGTGGTCTTATCCCAGAGGTGTTGTAGTGGTCTTATCCCAGGGGTGTTGTACAGTGGTTTCATCCCAGGGGTGTTGTACAGTGGTCTTATCCCAGGAGTGTTGTAGTGGTCTAATCACAGGGGTGTTGTACAGTGGTCTTATCCCAGGAGTGTTGTACAGTGGTCTAATCACAGGGGTGTTGTACAGTGGTCTAATCACAGGAGTGTTGTAGTGGTCTAATCACAGGGGTGTTGTACAGTGGTCTTATCCCAGGAGTGTTGTACAGTGGTCTTATCCCAGGAGCGTTGTAGTGGTCTAATCCCAGGGGTGTTGTACAGTGGTCTAATCACAGGAGTGTTGTAGTGGTCTAATCACAGGGGTGTTGTACAGTGGTTTTATCCCAGGGGTGTTGTACAGTGGTCTTATCCCAGGAGTGTTGTAGTGGTCTAATCACAGGGGTGTTGTACAGTGGTCTAATCACAGGAGTGTTGTACAGTGGTCTAATCACAGGGGTGTTGTACAGTGGTCTTATCCCAGGAGCGTTGTAGTGGTCTAATCCCAGGGGTGTTGTACAGTGGTCTAATCACAGGAGTGTTGTAGTGGTCTAATCACAGGGGTGTTGTACAGTGGTTTTATCCCAGGGGTGTTGTACAGTGGTCTTATCCCAGGAGTGTTGTAGTGGTCTAATCACAGGGGTGTTGTACAGTGGTCTAATCACAGGGGTGTTGTACAGTGGTCTTATCCCAGGAGTGTTGTACAGTGGTCTTATCCCAGGAGCGTTGTAGTGGTCTAATCACAGGGGAGTTGTACAGTGGTCTTATCCCAGGAGTGTTGTAGTGGTCTAATCACAGGGTGTTGTACAGTGGTCTTATCCCAGGAGTGTTGTAGTGGTCTAATCACAGAGGTGTTGTACAGTGGTCTTATCCCAGGAGTGTTGTAGTGGTCTAATCAAGGGGTATTGTAATCACAGGGTGTTGTACAGTGGTCTTATCCCAGGAGTGTTGTAGTGGTCTAATCACAGGGGTGTTGTACAGTGGTCTTATCCCAGGAGTGTTGTAGTGGTCTAATCACAGGGGTGTTGTACAGTGGTCTTATCCCAGGAGTGTTGAACAGTGGTCTATATCACAGGGTGTTGTACAGTGGTCTTTAAACCAGGGTGTTGAACAGTGGTCTATTCTCCCAGTCGTGTTGTTGTGGTCTAATCACTGGGTGTTGTACAGTGTTGTATTATCCCTGGAGTGTTGTACAGTGGTCTAATCACAGGGGTGTTGTACAGTGGTCTTATCCCAGGAGTGTTGTAAGTGGTCTTATCCAGGGGTGTTGTACAGTGGTCTAATCCAGGGTGTTGTAGTGGTCTTAATCCAGGGGTGTTGTACAGTGGTCTAATCCAGGAGCGTTGTACAGTGGTCTATCCAGGGGTTGTACAGTGGTCTTATCCCAGGAGGTTGTAGTGGTCTAATCACAGGGGTTGTACAGTGGTCTTATCCCAGGAGTGTTGTAGTGGTCTAATCACAGGGTGTTGTACAGTGGTCTTATCCCAGGAGGTTGTAGTGGTCTAATCACAGGGTTTGTACAGTGGTCTTATCCCAGGAGTGTTGTAGTGGTCTAATCACAGGGGAGTTGTACAGTGGTCTTATCCCAGGAGTGTTGTAGTGGTCTAATCACAGGGGTGTTGTACAGTGGTCTTATCCCAGGAGTGTTGTAGTGGTCTAATCACAGGGGTGTTGTACAGTGGTCTTATCCCAGGAGTGTTGTAGTGGTCTAATCACAGGGGTGTTGTACAGTGATCTTATCCCAGGAGTGTTGTAGTGGTCTAATCACAGGGGTGTTGTACAGTGGTCTTATCCCAGGAGTGTTGTAGTGGTCTAATCACAGGGGTGTTGTACAGTGGTCTTATCTCAGGAGTGTTGTAGTGGTCTAATCACAGGGGTGTTGTACAGTGGTCTTATCCCAGGAGTGTTGTAGTGGTCTAATCACAGGGGTGTTGTACAGTGGTCTTATCCCAGGAGTGTTGTAGTGGTCTAATCACAGGGGTGTTGTACAGTGGTCTTATCCAGGATGTGTAGTGGCTACAGGTTTGTACGTGGTCTTATCCCAGGAGTGTTGTACAGTGGTCTTATCCCAGGAGTGTTGTAGTGTTAATCAAGGTGTTGTACATGTTATCCCAGGAGTGTTGTAGTGGTCTAATCACAGGGGTGTTGTACAGTGGTCTTATCCCAGGAGTGTTGTAGTGGTCTAATCACAGGGGTGTTGTACAGTGGTCTTATCACAGGGGTGTTGTACAGTGGTCTTATCCCAGGAGTGTTGTAGTGGTCTAATCACAGGGGTGTTGTACAGTGGTCTTATCCCAGGAGTGTTGTAGTGGTCTAATCACAGGGGTGTTGTACAGTGGTCTTATCCCAGGAGTGTGGTTGGGGGGGTTTTACTTGTCTTTTTAATAGTCTGGAGTATGAGATTAAAAGTACGACAAAACAACGTCTCTGGACAGTCTTCACTTTCACTAATACCTTGTATTAATACCTTACAATTGCAGACTTACACTGAAATCTGTCCTAGACACAGAGGCCATATTTTGAGTTTGAACATTTACATCTTCCTAAAGTACAGTTTTTTATTTTCATGAACATGGGGTCAGGTCTGTGTTTCACAGAATGTCTCAAATGAAGATTTGCTTAACCCTTTCCCTCATATAGACTCATTTTGACGCACTCAGTAGGTACCACATAAAGCCTGATCTGCAGAAAACCACAGTTTAACCTTACCAAATTTAATTATAAAGTCCTCATTTTCAGACCACTGAGGAGCAGCGAACAGCATAAAACCTGATCAGCCTGCGAGTTACTCGCAGGCTGATCTGGTTTTATGTTAAATTCAATCTATTTACCCCCTTATTTACTCACATAGGGCGTTTCAATTTGGTTTACATGATGTGAATAATGATAAACATGCGGTTAAAGAAAATGGTTTTAAATCTTTTAAGATTTAGAATTTGCGGCGATAAGTGATATAGAATTTTTAGGGTTGTTTTAGGTCAGAAAACATCATTTTGAGACATATGAAAGGCGGGCCTGATTCTGTTTCTGGTGAAAGCCATTTTCATCTTGAACCTACAACTGTGTGTCTTTAATCATACATCTGTATATAAGTTGTGTTCGCCAGAATTGACATGCCGAGTGAAATGTTTATATACTTCCAGACAATTATCTTATAATTAATGGAGGAACCCATATAACTTCTCATTTTTCCTCCATTTTAACATGTAAACAAATAAGGGCTATGTAAACACAAGGCCATACTGTATTTTAAGCACTAAAGTTAATAAAGGGCTATTCATAAATTTGACTTGGTTAAATTTTGGTCTTTGTTGAAGGTAATGCTGACTTCTTTAGTATGATGTTTATTGGGAAATATTTAGGAGTGACCATATAAAATGTAGGTATGGTGTGTTTTAAAGTGTTTATTTGTCATATGTTTGGATCATAATGTAGTGTACAATTTGCAATACATGGGTAAGATTAAGTTTTTCTTTTGAACCCTTCAGCACTTTGTAGAAATTATGACCGGTTTAGTAACTGATCAAATTGTCTGTGATCTGCAGACTGATCAGGTTTTACATATTTGTTGCTCTTCCTCAGTTTTGGCATGAGGAGATAACTCTGTTAAATCTTTTCAGACAGAATTGTTTTCAGCCTGATCAGGCATCTCAGTGATCTGACCTAGTGTAAGGTTATGTTTAATACTGTTTGTAACTCCTCTGTATTGGAACTGTGGGTCCTACGAAAAGTCTGACCTAGATTTCTGTTGGGAACCAGGGTGTGTAATAGCATTGTGGTTTGGTTGTGGTAATGGGTTGAACTTTTAAAACTGCTAGTGGAGTACTCCAGGGCAGTACAGGTGTTGGCCTGTGTTAAGTCAAAAATATTGCTCGAAACTATTTGCAACTGTTAAGGATTTGGTTTCCTGCTTGCATTCTACATATTATGGTACAGCCGGGATGCAAACAGTAACATTAATGACTATTACTGGTAGCTGAATGCAAGGCAGGTGCCTCCATGTATTCAGGAACTTCCTCCACTTGTAATTAGCTTGATGTTATAACTAAAATACTTTCACAGAAACGGTTAATTCCA
>CM037782.1:66073824-66108685 GCA_021229015.1 Solen grandis
ATTTTTTTTAAGTATTAAAACATACTTTTGAATTTTTTGTTGTTTTTAGAATAATATTGTCAAAACATCATTTCGTTTTTATATAATTAAAAATTGTTACATGTAGGTAAAAATTAAACACACAGGTTTTATTTCAAACTGGTATTTTTTTTTTGTAATTTTGTTTCTCTCTTTTCTTATCTATTCAATGTATGAAATACATATACCATTCAGTTCAGTCAAATATTTTTCAGTTTTATATATCATAATTATGATAAATTATTGTGATTTTTCTATTGATAAACAATTAATACCTTTGTCCATTTATTTTCATATGTTGATTTGTAAGTTTTCAGTAATTGCATATTTTAATAAATTTGTTTCTCAAGGAAAATTTATTGTGTTTGCCTGCAAACAGGTAATTTCGTTTTAAGTGTCAAAGATTATAGATTTTATGAAATATGTTCACAATGTATGAGGTATTAGAATTGACTTTCTTGTCCAGTTTAGGCATTCCTCTATTGTAAGGGATCATTGTGCCTGATTTTGCATAGATGTGATGAAAGACTTTCATTGTTGAGGGAACAAACATGAAGGAAAGCCCTAAATTAAGAAAGAAACGTTTGCATATAGCTATAAAAGGCATTTATTAGGTTGTTTGTGATTTTGCGCTATGGAGTTGATATGAAATTATCTGAAGCACGGTTAGCTCTCAGTACTTCAAACTTTGTTTGCTTTCATAATTTTGATCCATATGAAGACCTGATAAAATATATCCCCTTTATGTTTAGTGTCACTGAATTGCTAGCGAAAATATCTAACTGGAGGGTATAGCTGTTGGGAAGTTAAAGTGTATTGTTAGGAATGAATACTTTCTCCAGGGGTTTTCTTTTACAAATTTATCTTACCATTCCAGTCTTCAATAATGGATTTCAATATCGTATTGCAGTGCTGTTGATCAGTTTTCAGGATGAATTGTATTAATTGAAGTCGAAATGGGTGTCATTTAGGATCCAATTGATTTTATGGTTTTTATTGAAAATGGCGGAGTAAAGGATAAACAAGGTTATATGTGAACACATGGCCGAGACAGTTTGGAGTGAAAGTAATTTAATTTATGGCTATTAAATGGGTCTGTGGATAAGATCTTTCTGCTTTATTTTTTTTGGAGACAGGATATGATTGAATTTGACTAAGGTCTGAACTTACAACAATAATTTGTTATAAATGTTATTCTTTCTTTTTAATTTAAATATTTGATTAAAAGATTTTTCTCGTTTGACAATACTTTTTTTTTTCATGCATACTAGTTGAAAAGATTTTTTTTTAAGTCAATCTGGATATAAAATATTTAATGTCAACAAATGTAGGTTGGAATTGTAAATTTCAGTCTTTGTGCAGCTGCAAGACCTTATGATTTATCTTAAGAAATCACAGTTGTAAAATAGGTCCTGTGTGGTTTAAACTTGACAGGGAGACTTCTAGTGCAACAATGCAAAGGATTACGGAAACTTTCATATCAGAGGAAAGGCTTATACCACCAGTTGAAAAAAAAAATAACCTTTCGGAATTTGTCATGTAAAGTTTAACATATTAAAGCTGACATGGCGGATGTTAGAAGAAGTCAGAGTGAAAAATACTGTGTTTCTATGACAACCATAATACCACTGTCTGTGAATAATAGGGCATTGTTTCTCGGATGTGGTAAGTAAGGTTTATATCTATTTGATCTATGAATCTCAAGATTATCATGTCCCTAAACCTTAGGTGCCCATCGGGCATATTATATAATCTTCAAGTCTTTCATTCAACATTTAAGAAATAAGTTGTTTGATGTACAGGTATTTTTTTCTACGTTCTTACAGGATACTGAGCTGATATTTCGTATGCATTGAAAAATTTGCACTTTGTTGAGTTGTTCTATGATATTTGCAGTTTGCTCAGCTTCACACTTCATAGACTTTGAACGTTTTTAGTATCATTCCAAATTTGGAGGTTTTCTGGGTTGTGTTTGGAGATACTGAACTTTTTTTATGTTGGTCACAACTACATGTACTTCTTAAAATAATATCTACAAGGTTTATTTCTGCACGATTGGTCCGGAACATCACTGAAATTTAATCAACAAACAACTAGCGGAACGTCCAAATAAATATCATTTCCTTAAAAAATAATGTTTTTATAATAAAAATGCTAAATCCTAGGTAACTGGGTTCAATATTGAATGAGTAATTACATAAAATCTAAAAAACATGCATGGGGACATCACTGAGGTGACAAGTCAGCAAAATAAAATTGCACGTTATCAGTAGATATTTTGAGCTTTATAAGAGGCAGAAATTGAAGAACAGCGTCAAATCAAAGGTAAGTACAATTCATTATTTTGAACCTGCAAGAAACCTGTTGATTTTATCATAAGGACAAATTCCAAGCCAAAATCGTATGTCTGTATCTTTTTTTTCCATTCAGTTCGCCATGTTGTTTCCGATTTTCACACTTAAGTGAAATCGAAGCTTTACCATAAAAGAACGGGATGTAAATGTAAGAAATTTCTATTTTTTAAATGCAAAATATGTTTGCTATGTTGTTATTGATTGCATTTTCATTAAATTATACACAAATATGTATGAGTTTGACGGGAAACAAAAGTCGGATCACCTCAATGATGTTCCGGACCAATTGGGTGGATATAAACCTTGTAGATACTATTGTAAAAAGTAGTAGGATTTTATGTCTGTGTGTGTGCATGAGCTCCATGATAACTGGTACCTGTGGTTGGTCAGTGTTTTTTGTCTTAGAGTAAGAACTGTGTTGACTTGACTTGACTATTTGAGTTTACCGTCACTTTGACAGTATTTCAGTCATATAGTGACATCCAGCTAATAACAGGTGGAGGAAGATCTCTAATGTACGGAGGCATCTGGGTAGAACCACCGACCTACTGCAAGCCAGCTGGAAGGCTTCCTCACATGAAAATCCGAATGACCCTGCTGGGATTTGAACCCACGTGATGAGGGGCTGAGTGAGTGTTTTAGTCAGCGACTTTACCCTCTCGGCCACAGAGGCCCCCAAGAACTGAGTTAGCATTACACAACCTTTGCACATAATTAAGATATATTGTAAATACAGCCTTTGGAATTAGAAAATTCCTGATACTTACTATAACTTCTGGTGTTCAGTTGTTATATCAGCATGTCTAGTTTCATTTAAATGCTCTAAGACTTTACTTTAGGCCAACTAGTCCTGGAACATTTACCCCCAAGTCAAACATGAAGGAGATCATACCTTTATCACTTTTAATGACTCCTTGATCAATGTAATAGCATCCAGGTTACTCAGGGTTGTCACTCAAACCTGATTTTGATTGGAACTACAGTGCGGCTCGCGTTCAAGTTGGCATTTTTTGCGTGTAACGTGCGTTCCGTGTCCGTGTAATGTGCGTGTAACGTGCGTGCGTGTACCGTGTACCGTGTAACATTCTCAACGTGTGGTCCGTGTAGCATCGTTTATATCGTGTGTAACGTGTTAAACTGTAACATGTCACGGTGTAAAATCATTCGGCTTATTGTACTAGAACCCTGATGAAAATGAGTCTTAATCGAGGTAAAAAACACATATTATCATGTGTGTTTGTGTCCTGCTTTATGCATGAAAAAACAACTGCTTACATGTGCATCTGGTGTGAAATGATACAACTTATGCTGTTGGATATACCATATTTCATGCTTCAACTTATATAAATCAATAATAAAATACGACTTACCGATTTCCTAGGTCTCCTCAGTCCTCACGAATATTATAACCACTATTTATTCCGTTTACAGGTAAAATGTAACTCAAAATTTGCTGGCTCGGAATTTATACTCTATCGTGCTGGTGGCACATTGTGTCGTTTAGCAGGGACTTCCTGTGTATTCAAGTTTGACACGATACACAATCTATGCACAGGAAATATTTAATTTTGACACCCAAGACCAAGAGTACATTTGAGGAAGTTAGGTGTCAGACTGGGTAGCTGGACTCGGATTAAACGTAAATCGACACCTTGGCCTGGTACATGTAACTTAACGTTTGACGACTTATGTGTAATTCTCTCTCTCCGCCATCTCTCTCTCTCTCTCTCTCTCTCTCTCTCTCTCTCATTAGCCTAGATGTGATATATATAACTTTGAGAACTTATGTGTTATTTCCTCTAAAATTTAAAACTTCAACTATCTGCTAATTAAAATTTTTTTTTTCCAAAAGACATAAACCTTTCATATACCTAAGGAAGCACTCGATAGGATAAACTTATTTAAATTAATTGCGTTTTTAAATTGATTCGATAAACTGATAAATGATTAGGAATTAATTGCCGAAAGCATAATTATAACTACTCGCTTTCATCTATCTAAGGAAAAACTCAATAAGATGAATTTTGAATTTATTCGATAAACTGATAGGAAATTAGGAATTAATTGCCGAAAGCATAACTTCAAATACTCGCTTTTCCATACATATCCTGGTGATGGTACAGGTAATTATAAAGATAAAATGGACTCGATTTTTCCACTCCTAAAACTATTGAATGTTTTTATCCGTCTTTTGAAAATCATTTGGGGTTGGTTGTTTTGTCTGTCTTCCAATAATGAGTAATCATACATTGTATACACAGATTCGTATAATCGTCAATTCTATTCGTTTTCTTATTAAAAGAATTAGAAAAAAAAAAGATTGATAAGTGTCTATGGACGAAAACAACTACAGCTAGTATATGAGGCTAAATTATAGATTACCAACAATACGATACGATTTTTTAAATTCTTTGTTCAGATTTGTTTCGGTAAATGGCCAGATCGGTAATTAATTAAATAAAAAGGTAACTCCTTTGATGTTTCATTTATTGATTATATATGGAATTTTGTTCCCAAACTTTAATGATAGTGTGAAAAATAGACCATACGCATTGAATGGAGTATGCATTCATACATTGTACATGAACGTGATCATATAAGAATAAAAAAGTAATCATTTCTTTCAGATCTTCAACGTATCTAAAAGAACAAACATGAAATATAAAGTTTACTAGCAATTACATGTAGTTATTATAAATCTAAAACGAGAATTTAATACGATCGCTTGTCTCTTGATTCCTTCTTTAGTTCTCTTATTAACTAATGACGCATAGAGAAGTAGTCTATGGACGAAAACAACCGAGTTGACCGAATAAGCCGGCAGCGTTTGCATCGTGCATCGTTCGTATCGTGTGGACCGTGTATTGTGTATATGAACCAAACGTGTAACGTACGTGCACCGTGTAACGTGCGTGTAACGTGCGTTCCGTGTCCGTGTAACGTGCGTGTAACGTGCGTTCCGTGTGCCAACTTGAACGCGAGCCGCACTGTACATGAATATGAGTAACACATCTAATATATTAAAATCTCATTACAACATATAAAATATTGGTTGAATAAAGCAATTACTATGTGAATTTATATAATTAATTCACTAATTTCATTTTGTACACCAAGTAACAAAATTGTAAACTTTACCATTGATTTTAAGTGTTATTTTCAAAATCAAAATAGTTGAAAATGATAGTTTATTTAGTTATTATATAGGTTGATAATGATATAAATAGAGAGAGAGAGAGAGAGAGAGAGAGAGAGAGACAGAGAGAGAGAGATGGCCTGGGGAAGATATCATTGAAAGAATATGCACATACAGACTTCATCACAGACCAATAATACATCTATTATATCATTATGCATTTAGACTAAACAGATCTTTTGTTTGAAAAACTTGTTCAGATATTGACCTGTCAACTATTAAAATGAAAAACCCACAGACTGCATTGTTATTATTCAATATTGAAGTAATTAATGATATCCCTGACAAAAGGATTTGTATTATACAAATGCCAGTAATTTGTATGACTTTATTTAGTTAATATAATAGAATATTTTTTTACTCAGGTTCTGAATTGTAATATCAATGTTCTCTTTATCTGGTTTTGTTGAAAACCAGTCGATTTGGAGCCATATGTAAGTGCTTGAATAATTGTATAATAATGATATTGTATATTCTATTTGTACTTATATTTCATGCACTTTTTAAAATTACCTGATCATACTCTACCTTTAATTCATATTAATGTACCCTTCACTTAAACCATGAGCTTAATATGAAAGTTTTGAATGCAAAAGAGAAAAAAGCTATTTGATAAGGTCCATTATAAAATGTGGAGCAGTCTTCAAAAACATTTTCCTTTTTTGGGTGAGTGTGTGGCACAAGCTTAAATATTGTTCAACTTCAGTTCAAAACTATAGTGCGCTATTAATATCCTTTTGTGTGTATTGTAAATTTTCAGAATTATGTATAGTTTGTTATACCCAAATACCCCTAGGTAGGGGGACTGGGGCATAATTTGTAGGAATCAAAGTCTTTCAGTTGGTCAATGCCACCATGGGTTTGTCCATCTATTTTTTGTTTCTGGTCTATTACTTTTGAAGGAAACAACAGATTTAATTCATATTTGGTTTAAAGTATATATGATATCAAAATTCAGGTCAAATTTGATTTTTGAACATACAGTAATTTTCTTTAAATATCACTGGAGTTATGACACTCTGTTGATATATTATAATGTCATTTTTTCATTTCCGATCAGTAACTTATGGAAAACTAATAAATATTTTATGTGTAAGTTTATTATATCAAAATACAGATTTAAATTTGGTAACTATTCACTATATATCGGCAGAGTTATGGCCCTTTCTTGAGATAATTCATGGTCAAATTTCAGTTTACGCTATTTAACTTTCAAATGATTGGACTTTGGGTTTTTAATTCAAATTTCAATTGTTCTTAATTCACATTCCACTTGTTAATGTCTTATACTAAAAAAACAAAAAACAAGACAATTTTTTTTTCTTTTACTTTTCCACTAAATATTGGAAGAGTTATGGCCCTTTCTTGATAAAGGAATCAGTCATTGTTTCAATTCCTATTTGCCTTATAAATAAATCATAATGAAAAAAGGAACACATTTGAATAGGGTACAATATAACACATCTTGATTGACTTTTTTAACCATATTCTGTCTAAGTGACGGTAAACTCAAATAGTCAATAGTCTAATGTAAATCTTATGTTTCTGTTAAAAATAATAATGCAATATTAATGCTTGGTGTTAAACTTTTCTTCTTTTATATTTCCAGTGTTTCATTATTTTCAAAAATATAGATCTGAATAAAACAAAACAGTGGGGGCATCCATATCCTATGAACACATTTCTAGTACAATTTGCCAGACTACCCAAAGAAGCTCTAATAAAAATGGGACATTTAACTCAAGCAAATTCGTAAGAAGAGATTGTAAAATTTAACTCTAAATAGACAAATAACAGGAAAATTATCTCCCTCATGCAGAGACTCTTGTTCAGTTTTGAAAGATCTCTAATCTTGATTTTAAGTGAGCATATTAAATGCTATTAAATACCTACGTAGTTCCTATTGTGAGGCCATAAATTGTCAATGGACAAAGATGATAAAAAAGTAGCAAACAACCTGGCACAGCAATAATACATCCACAAGAATTACATATTGTTTCTCATAATTATGATAAGGCTTAAAGCAATTTGGAGAAGTATAGGCCTTAAAACTGACAGCTGTGATCAAGTCAAGTCTGCTATCACACCTGAATATTTTGGTTGGCAGTGTTTTGCTATAAGGTTGTCAGTATTGTGCAGGGTCTACTTTTTTATTCTCCTGATATTTTTTTTTGAAATGGGATCAATGCCCTAAAGTGATTTATGAAGTTTTAAGTGTTTGTAATTGACTTTCAATTCCTGGGCTATCAGTTTTATGTACATTTACTACACTGTGTGGTGTCACACTTATCTCTGTTAAACATATATAGAGAATCATTATATACCAGCTCGTCAATCTTTTGACCATTTCTTTGTATTTTATAGGCTTATGGAGTTCACAAACCAATGTTGCTTTAGTGTAATATTAATGAAGTTTGTAGAACAGGGTTGAAGTAAATTGATTTTTCCACGATTTAAACACTTAAGTGTAATAAAACTTGAATGAGATTAAATTTGTTTGTGGTTTTGCCAAACATAAATTTAGATGTTAATGAAGATGACTTATCAAATATAGGTATTTACATTACATTTCATTTCAATGTTCATTGATTTTCTAAGCAGAATGATGTAAGCTGTATGTATTTTGATTTGAAAAAAAAAAATTTTTGATTGGCTGACGGTGACCATGAAATGAACTGTACGCTACAAACAGTATCATTTTTTGTTGGTGATTTCATGTTTATAATGTCAGTATCTCATGTAAAAAAAGCTTACAAGTGGTGTTTCTTAAGTTTGAGAACTTTTGTTATGACATGGAAAAATTTTAAATGAAAATAAAGCTATTTTCATCACCTTAGTATTTTAATCTTTAATTTGTTGAGTTAGTCATATACCAAACATTCAAAGAATAACAGAATACAAATTGAGTGCGAAACTAGTCAATTTGCTTATATAAATACAGTCAAAATTCATGGTCTCGACATTTAATAAATCATCATTTTTATGTCGAGATATGAGTATGTCGACATATGAATTTGTATGTATCTGGAACCATGTAAAAGAAATGCACATGTATTTGACGAAATTTGACTATAGCTTAACCCTTTCCCTCATAGAGGAAACCATGAAAAGACCTATGCGAACAACATAAAACCAGATCAGCCTGCGAGTAGCTCGCAGGCTGACCAGGTTTTATGCTGTTCGCTGCTCCTCAGTGGTCTGGAAATGAGGACTTTATAATTTAATTTGTTAAGGTTTAACTGTGGTTTTCTGCAGATCAGGCTTTATGTGGTACCTACTGAGTGCGTCAAAATGAGTCTATATGAGGGAAAGGGTTAATAAAAATTAATCTTGTCTTATATGTTATAGCCTAAAATGAGTTTTGTTAAATTTGATGATGCAAGTTTCTTTTGGTATACTTGCTGCTTATACGGCCAACATTTTAATGTGTATTTGACACTAATTGCGGTGGCTGGGGACATAATCTAAGAAATTGTGAAGATTTACTCTAGCGATACTGAATATTCCCACGTTTGTGAGTGTGTCGGCACGTCTTAAGATAAACACATAGAGTCAGGTTAGAATATACACATTGGGACCAAAAATATATGTTGACATATGAAAAATGTCGAGATACAAAATGTTGAGATAAGAATAGATTTTCTTTATATATTAATAGAGAAAAAAGTAGGGACTTACAAAGTATGTCGAGATATACTAAATATCGAGACTCACGATGCAACACAACGAGTCTTAACTGTACTTTATATGCACTTAAACTAGTTTCACTTTCACCCCTTAAATTCAAAATTATTTAATATAGGGTTATGCAGTATCACTGGCTGTCCTGAGTGCACCCGTGAATGTAAAAAAACATAGAAACAATGATGAATGATGTTCATTTAAATGTTACCCATCAAATTTCCATCATACAATCCTCAACAATTAGAACACACTTTCTGTAATATATAGGCCATCTAATAATAATTGTCAAAGGTGTCTCAGAACAAAATGATTTCAAATTTCTGTGTTATTTTACTTTAACCCTTTCCCTCATATAGACACATTTTGACGCACTCAATAGGTACCACATAAAGCCTGATCTGCAGAAAACCACAGTTAAACCTTACCAAATTTAATTACAAAATCCTCATTTCCAGACCACTGAGGAGCAGCGAACAGCATAAAACCTGATCAGCCTGCGAGTTACTCGCAGGCTGATCAGGTTTTATGTTGTTCACATAGGTCTTTTCATGGTGTCCTCTATGAGGGAAAGGGTTAAAATTGGAACTCACTGTCAGAATGTTTATACTGCACAGTTTGGATATAACCTTTGGTCAGACAAGGACGTCAACGTCTCTGTTAAATGTGAAAGATGGCTGAAGCATCATTAGGGATTGCCTTTAAACCTCAACTGAAGAGACCTCCTGCACCTTAGTTTTACCGATTTCTGTAACACTGAATATGTCTGTGTTGATGTTTCAGCTATTGATCACTGTTGGCAAATCAGTGTTGCCAATCAATGTCTCCATGATATTGATGTCAAATGATAATATTCAAACACACAAGACCGATTTTGCTGGACTATAGAATCCCAGCAGTAAAAACTGTGAAATTGAGCAGTTCTACTTAAAAAAAGTAGAAGAGATGTAAGGAAAGTCCATAAACTTCTGAAATATCCCCTCGTAGGGGAAGATAAGTAATGTTAACATTTGATTACTTTAAGTTCTGTTATACTTCCAAAAGCAGTGTTTATTCTTCATAAAGAAAAGGCAAAGTGTGTACTACAGATTTGTTACAAGATGCAATCTGTACAATCTGCAATGCATGAATAAGAAATAATCCATAATCTTTAATTAAGGTCATTCAAGTGTTTACATAATTTATTTGAATAGTCCGCATATCTTCGTAATTAAGTTTTCTGACGTTTTCCATAGACCTTCCATTAACAAATCACAAGTGCATAAATGACGAAACAGATATAGTTTTGATTGCTGAGGTTCAAATTATTTCCGGTTATGGACCGTCTAAGAGAATACTTGCCAATGCAAAATGTAAACAATGAAAGTATATTGACATCCATCCAAAATACCAAATTGAGTAATTTGATTTTACAGCAGGTATTTGCACATTATGTACATGGGTAAAAGTCTTCAGGAATTTTCCTGAACTTCTGATTGCATACAAGTGAATTCTTATTCTCTATAAAACTACATAAAAAGTTGCTTAAAAATCAGGATTTTCAGGTTTTTTGAAATTGCCAACTTTTACAACTGTATGTACCATTTGTGTTAATTTTTCTAGAATATATCAATGTTATTTTGTATTTTCTTTTTCATGATAACATGGGTAAAAGTTTTTGGGAATTTTCCTGATCTTTAGGTTTTTCTGATTGTAAAATGACTTCTTATTCTATGTAAAACTACATCAAAAATTTCTAAAATCAGGATTTTCTTTAAATTTCCAACTTGTACCCATGTGATAATTAAATCATTATGAAATATAATGGGCCTTTATTTTAACTTCATAATAAGGTTGTCAAAAAAAAGAGCTAGTTTTGCATTTTGTATTGCTCAAACAATCCTAAATATGTGCAACTTTAATTACAAGCTTTTCAACTGATAAAAAATGGCCACAAATAGGTGCTATACGATCCATAACAGCTTTCTCAGTGCTTTTTTGATTGTTCAAATTCTTTGTAATGACAGGCAAATATTATTTTAAGCTTTACACCAATATATTAATAAAATTAATGATAACCGGTTAAGCCCTTCAAGTTAGTGTAAATTCACCTTTTACTTTGTTAGTTTATTTCTAAATGCAAATAGAAAAAGAATGTACATTTAAATTAGGACAAAACTGATAACCCTACAATATATTGGAGTTAGAGGATTTGTCTCCCTTTGCAGTAGAACCCACAATACAACTTAAGAGCATGTTATGCTATCTTAACATGTTCAGGGTAAATATGTAGTGTTTGACAGAGATAAATTTCCTAGATTAATACGTGATCTGTGATGAATCAAGAAGTCTCACGTATTCCACACGTTAATCAATTAATATTCCATGTTTTGATCAATACTCATTATCAATCCTTGACTTCCTTATATCCCTATGGACATTTAAGACCTGGTGTTTGTTTACCCTTGTTATTATGTGAGGCCATAACTCTTTGGCCCACATTTTGCTGTTTATTTCTATTCTACCCTGTTGACTTGATTTATTCTGTATCCAGACTTATTCTTCATATCATCCATGAGAGGTAGATGTATATAGTTATTCTCTTGCTCTTGTCAGTTTGAAAGGTCTGCAAACATTCAGTCAGCCCCATATTTGCTGTAAAATCCGTCCTTTTATGTCGCTTCAATTCAACATGATAGGTGTATTTGCTTTATGATTAAGGTTAAATAAGAAAAAAATGATAAAGTGTGCTTGAAACGATTGTCTGGATTACAAAATCCACATATACCCACTCAACTTTGATTCATTTTATCATTCTATAAAAAATTCACACAACCTTTTTATGTATTTTTTTTCACTCAAAACAAACAAAAGAAAGAAAAAAAAAATCTGTACGTAATAAATACAATTGCATTGGAATTCACAAAGCATGTATGATTCAGGAACATAATGCACTAGACATAATGTTTATTTTAAATGGAACTGCATATGTTAAGGTAGAATACCAAAAGAGAGATAATTTATGTTCCCAACTTTTAAACCGGGTTTTGTGAAGGAAAAATCTAGTATATAATTAGATATGCAAATGTTGGTGGGTGGGAGTAAAACTTTTCTACTGAGCGCAACTCCTCCTACATTTCTGAATGGATTTTTGACCAAACTTATACAGGATTGTTGTCATCAAGTGCCCCAGTGCATATTGTCGGATTTTGTGATTTGATCATTTTTGGCAGAGTTATGCCCCTTTTTAGCTCACCTGAGCACAACCTGCTCAAGGTGATCTTTTGTGATTGCCCTTCGTCCAGCATCTGTGGTGCGTCATGCGTCACCAACAATTTGGCTTCTAAACACTCTAAAGGCCATATTTTATGGCCAATCTTCATGCAACTTGGTCAGAATGTTTGTCTCCATATAAGTTTGAAATTGGGTCATGTGGAGTTAAAAAGTAGGTCACGAGGTCAAATCTTATAAAAACTTTGTAAACGCTCTAGAGGCCACATTTTTGGCATAATCTGCATGAAACTTGGTCAGAATGTTTATCTCCATAAAATCTTATACAAAGTTCGAATTTGGGACATGTGGGGTCAAAAAGTAGGTCACAAGGTCAAATCTTAGAAAAACCTTGTTATCACTCTAGAGGCCACATTTTTGTCCCAATCTCCATGAAACTTGGTCAGAATGTTTGTTTCCATAATATCTCGGACAAGTTTGATATTGGGTCATGTGGAGTTAAAAAATTAGGCCGTATGAAAAATCCAACATATATTGCTCATTTATAATCAGGTGAGCGATTTAGTGCCATCATCAAATATTTTTTCCAAATTATCTTCAGTGTTCAACTCTTTCCACATTTAACAATTAAGAGACATTGATCATATTTTCACACTGATTTATTGTCATCAAGAATCTGTGCATATTGTCAGGATTTTGCAGTTTGATTATTTTTGAAAGAGTTACGCATTTTTTTAAAAAAAAAATTCCAAAACTATTATTAACCTTCTTAGCACAACTCCATCTACATTTATCAAAGGGATTTTAATGAAACTTTCACAGGGTTACTTTTATTAAGTGCTCCAGTGCATATTGTCAGGATTTTAGGATTCAGACATTATTAGCAGAGTAATGCACCTTTGTTTTTTTTGTCATTGTTTATCTTCTGTGTGCAACTCCGACATTTCTGAATAGATTTTGACCAAACTTTCAAAGGATTATTGTCATTAAATGCCCAAGTGCATGTTGTTGGGATTTGGGGATTCAATAAATTTTGGTGTAATTATGTCACTTTATTTATTTTGCACAATTATAGTGAAGTTTCCATTCATTAACTTCAGTAAGGATTGAGATATTAGGATGAAATTTGGCATTTGGGTAGCTTTATTAAAAGAGAGAAAGCTTTGGATTGCTTTTAGGGTTAGTTGAGTCACTTTCAGGTAAAAATAGAAAAAGAGTTTCCGATGATTTTTGTTACTTATGCATGTAAAGCAGTAGGATATTGAAAATCTGATTTTGAGTGATTATTTGACACTTGTCTTCTTTTTTTTCTTTCTCTCAGAATAAAGATAAGGCTAAAAAAAATAAGTTGTTTTTTCCACTAACATCTCAGAAAAAAAAAGGTTGGTAGGTCGGCTAAACTTTTTTTTAATTTTAACTTTTTTCCATTTTTACCTTATTTTTTAGAGGAATTGACAAAAAACAGTGTTTTGCAACCATAATAGCCTGAATGCTATGAATAAAAGTAGGGTCGGTACAAAAAAATAGGGTCAGTCAAGTTAGTGGAAACAAGTAATTTTTTATTGTGCCTTAAACTTTTTAGTACATTTCATAATGTTGTCTTTGTTTTTACCGGCCTAACTAGCAATGACAGTATATTGACAGATTGTCTCTTAATTAAACCAGTGGCTGGTGGTTGAGTAGCTAGAACGTCTTCATGGCTAGAAGGTTGTGGGTTCAATCACCTGAGCCACAACATATCACAATCATTAAAAGAACACAAAAGGGGCCACCGTGGCCGTGAGGGTAAAGTCGCTGACTTTAATACTCCCTCAGCCCCTCACCGCGTGGGTTCAAAGCCTGGCTCGGTCTTTCAGGTTTTCATGTGAGGAAGCCTTCAAGCTGGCTTGCGGTAGGTCGGTGGTTCTACCTGGATGCCTCCATGCATTCCGGTTCTTCCTCCATCTGGGATGTCACTATATGACAGAAATACTGTTGAAGCGAAGGTAAACTCAAATAGTCAGGTCATGTCAAGTCATTCTTTTTAATGATTAATCCTCTGTAAACATGCAGTCACCTTAAAAATTGATCGGTATATAAATAGAAATTATATTTATAAATTATATCCAAACCCATTATTTTTTCACCAGTTTAAATTTATCCGGTGATGGTGTGAGAAAAAAGTTGAAAAAATTGCTTACAGTATTAATTAGAGTTAAATGACTGTCTTTAACCCTTTCCCTCATAGAGGACACCATGAAAAGACCTATGCGAACAGCATAAAACCAGATCAGCCTGCGAGTAACTTGCAGGCTGATCAGGTTTTATGCTGTTCGCTGCTCCTCAGTGGTCTGGAAATGAGGATTTTGTAATTAAATTTGGTAAGGTTTAACTGTGGTTTTCTGCAGATCAGGCTTTATGTGGTACCTATTGAGTGCGTCAAAATGAGTCTATATGAGGGAAAGGGTTAAATAAACTGCCTGATGTAAAATTATATAAAAGTCTTGTGAATTTTTCAATAAACAATTACAAAAAAACCATGTGACTTACCAATTTATTTGGTTAACAGATCCAGTATTTGATGATGTTTATAACTCTTTTCCTAAAATTCCCATTCATTTGAAACATTTGACATTGGCTTCATGAAAGAGTTCAGATTTGAGTGTTAAAGATTGTGTGTTATTTTAACAATGGTGATGACCAAAGCAGTTTTAAAAATATAAGATATCCTTGTTTAATTTATTTGCTGAATTTACTTTTCAGGTCTTTATCTATAATGACAAAAGCTATATTTGTTTTCTTACATGTACAATTTTGTTGGTCTCATACATACAATAATGTTCACACTACAGACTCATTTAAATCTGACAGTGTGCCAAATTTATTAAAAGAGAAATACAATGCATTATTAAAATAGAAAAGCAAATTTACATTTCCACAAAAATGGTTATCATCATTGAACAATGCATTACATTTCTGGTTTTGTTAACATCCATGCAGGGGTGTTCAGATATTTGTGTATTTTTTCTGATAACAGTTCATTGCAGTTATTGATTTTCAGTTCATTATTAACTTTTTCTTTTCAAACTCTGTTTGCAAATTTGAAATATTGCAAAAGTAAAATATCAATTTTTTAATTCCATTATTTTGCACTGTGGTTTATAATTTTTTTTTTAAAAAAAAAATTTTTTGAGCCCAATCTTTCACCTAAAAGAATCAATACCCAATTAGAGCCTCGTTTCTTCTTCTGTCAGATTTAAGTCTTTCTTTCAGTGTGTACAAAAGCCAAGCTTTTTTTTTCAAGATGCAATTAAACTTGTGTAGCTTTGTTCACTATTATTCGAGCCATGTTGCAGTGTAGATTTAAAGTTTAAGACTCGTTGTAAGAAGAAGTTTTGGCATTTTTGACTGGAGTGGTTAGCCATTTGTTTGTACATGAGTTGGGCTTGACGTAAGAATGGGTGTGACGAAAGTCTGAATCGGGCATGTTTGACAGTTGAAAAATCATGCTTCTTTAAGTTAGATTGAAAATGTGTCCCAAATCATGATATCGAAGGAAAATTGTGATACCACTGTGTTATACAAAGCTTTGTGATTTATTTCGGATGGTTAATGGCTTGGTGTTTAGTTTCATACTTAGGATTGATTTTGATTCAAGACCATATGAGGATAATAAACATTTATAGATGACTGGTTCCCAAATGACTGTATTAAGAATTAAACATGGATTAAACCTTAAGCCAAAAGTAACTGGATTTGTAATTTGATATTTATGAAGAGTGTTTATTTATATAGAGTGGTAAAGATTAACTGACAGGTGTCTAAAGTAAATTATTGGTGAAGACTAACTAATTTATTTACTGTTATTTGATCTCTGCAGGCTCTAAATATTTGTAAATTTCTTCAGAAACGAATCTTACAGGTATTTGGAAGAATAGTTATTTGTTGAGTTTGAATATTGTATCATATGTCACCATTTTACAACAGTGTATCATGTACATTTAAGTATAATGATTTAATAGGCTTCTCTGGTATCATATAATAAGCCATGAAAAGGGTCTATGAGGATAGGGTTTTCTCTAAGATATAATTTGATAAGGTAACAAACAGGTTAATATTGATACTGTATAAATTGCAAGTCTGTCTTTGAACATTATTTACACAATTTTGTATTTGATATAAAGCTTAAGGCTGAAATGATATAGTATAGCATATCATTTGTGTGCCGATTTACATTGAATTGTTTTGAAATGGAAATGTTTAAGTTCAATTATCACACTCATGAAATACAGTGCCAGTTTTTTTAACTAGCAGATATATATATAGATCCATGTTCCTTTATATTTGCAGGAATGAATTCATACACCATATAATGATTAATATTCTATTTCTAGGCAATGTTATCTCTTGATTTTTCACAGATGGAATAAGAAGTAAGAACCAGTTAAACAGTTTTGTATGTTAGTTTAATTACCAGCTTGCCTGTTCAATTAACAACGATAAGTATATGCATGAGACTTCACCAAGTTCAGTTTATGCCTGTATCATTTACTTCAGCTATTCAAATTGACTGAATGTTATGAATATAAAAGCATTATTCTTACAATTGATCTGTAACTGAAGGACTTGAGTGCATGCTATGTGACTTGCATATGCTGGAATGTATAGACATGTGATAATGAAGCCTTGCTCAAGGCTTGACAGCTGAATGTGTCCTTGATTATGTTGAAGAAACTTCCGCTAAGGCCCTCTACAGCACCTTGCCGAGTTACATCACCTGGAAAAGACAAAATTGCTAAAGAAAAGAGAGTTATCCCTCTTGGTAGGGATCAGATAGTGCCCTCAGCACCATTTTATGTGGTCTGGGTGAAATGTCCCTCAGGCCAGCCGCAGAGCGACAGAGGTATATAAATAGTAACACCTGTGTTTGCATTTACCTGTACTAAGCAGCCACCGGGTCTAAGTGACCACGGTTTGTAGTTTTTCAAACTGGCTGCTTAAAACAGGTGGTAGAGGTCTAATAAATAACATCAATTCTGGCATGCTGCATCATATTACTCCAACAAGTATTTAACTGTGATTTACTGCCCTATGATTTAATCTCTCACAGGCACTCTCAGTTACTCTCAACACTAAATAATGATACATATAACTTTACATAACACAGTATTGTATCAGTTCATGAATTCTTGTTTCTGATTAATTAATGCCATGTAATAATTTTGCTGGAACCATTGTATGTTATATTGCATGCCAATCAGTCCCCATTGACTTCATTATTGCATAATATACAAGTGAAACTCAGAGCAGTTCTTCAGTGTCACATGCTGAGGCTGGGATTGGTTGGTTCAAGGTCACTATATTACAATTCCATGTTCTAAAAATAGAAATTTGAGCTGTGACAATTGCTGAAATACAGTGTTCTTGATGAGGTATTGATCAAAATCTGATCACTGATTGCCCTAGATAACAGTTGACTTTGAATCCTCATTGGTCATTGGTGGGGTGTTGATACTTTGACATTAGGTTGGCTTAGAATGGTTAAGTTTTATATAGTCAGTGTAAAATAAGAAAACTGATGAATGTCTATATCAGATACAGATAGAAAAGTCTGGGAAAAGATATGAGTAAGCAATTTCTCTGCTAATTACTATACTATTAATTTATTAATTTACAGCCTCTGTTGTTCCTTTAATGTTACATATTCCTTTGATTTAGGACGATTATTATATAAATGATAATTTTTATGTTTCATTTTTGTTGTTGTTGTTTTTTTTATTGGAGTGTCAATATGCAATTCAATGAACAGAGTTGATATCTATTTATCTTTTTACTTGTTCCTTTATGTTAATTTATCTATTGTTTAAATTTGTGGAAAGCTTTATTTATTTTACAACAATAAAGCAGAAAGCAATATTGCTTCAGAAAATTGATTCTCATTGGTAATACTGGTGGTGTTTGTGAGGCCATTGTTGTGAGAGGAAACCAGAGTATTGGAGAGATTAGTCATTTATAGAAGCATATTCCTTTCACTTCTAATGATGGACTGACCAGAGATTAAACCAAGGTAACATGTATTGGTAAAAGTCCGCACTGTGATCTGGACATATATACTTAACAAAACTTGTAAGTACTCTGATTTCAAACTTGCAGAGAAGATATATTTTCCAAAACATATGCCCAGTAAATATTAAAATGTGCATTGGCTCAATCTGTTGTCTGCTTGAATAATTTTGACGCATAATCAACTCTGTGAAATCAATTTTTGTGGAAAGCTATAGTATTTTGAATTCAACAAATGCTATATAGACAAAACTTTAGTCGGAGTATTTACAAGTTTCGTCTAGTATACATTTACAGGGACTCAAAGGGTGTAACAGTGGTTGCCAGCCAAGGCTCCTGTTTCCTCTCATAGGTTCTCCGCGTACACTACCATCCTCGCTCGTCATTGAGAGGGATTAATATGACTTGGGAGAAATTGCTTTAATTTGCAATCATTCTTATTTCATTTTGAATAAACAAAATGTTTTATTGATCAAAAATACATATTTATAACTTCCTAATAATATCTTCTATGTAATTAGAATGTAAACAAATTAATATCTGCTTTGATATATTATCTATGAAAAACAATTAATTGCATGATAGTACACAATTTAACCTGAGCATGGTTTTGTAAGGCATGATATAATTATATAAAGAATTACCTTCTTTTATAAAAAGGTTTAAGTTAAGGAGATTATATATGAAATTTGACCATCTTGTTGAAATCTGTAAAATACAGGATTAATGACACATGTAGACTCTGTTTTAATTATTGATATTTTTATTATTTTTGAGAAGTATAACTCAGGCGATGGGAGTAGTTTGGTGGTTCTTTTTTTTATTATATTTTTGTGGAAGATTTTGATAATTTAAAATCCTCATTAAATGTTTCATACTGATCACCACTGCCACATCATCATCATCATCATCATCATCATCATCATCATCATCATCATCATCATCTCATTATTGTCATTCTCATCATCACGACTGGCACCATCATAAGCAGCAGCACCACCACCACTTCCATCACCATGATCACCATGATCATCATCATCATCATCATGTTCATTATTTAATATATATTATTACTTTATATTGGTCTGTGGTTCACTGTTTTCACCTATGGGCTAGAGGTTGTGTACAGGACTGCACAGTTTTCAACACAGTTCTGTACACCTCCTCATTTATCTTGTAGCACCTTACTGCAGTTCAAGAATGTCACTACAAATGTACACCCCCTCCACAATCCTTTTGTCAGACACACACAAAAGGGAAGGATTTAATACCAACTAATCACTTGTCCAGTTTTCATCTACAAATTTACAAAATTTAAACCATTATTAGAATTTTATAAATATTTTATTTAACTTTAAATATGTAAAAAGCAACCAAAAGTTAATAAATAATCAATATCATAATTAGCCAAATTGCACTTGACCTTGAATATGAACTTGACCTTTTGTATTCACTGTGTGTCCTGCAAGTGTCTTGATAGAGTCAACGTGTTGTGCATGTATTTTACTTGCAGAGAAAATTCCTATTCACTATAGAAGTAGCACAAAGAAGCAGCAAATAGTCCCCGTATCTGCTGCCAATGTTCACGATCTATCGCACGTCCCTGTTGACCTGATCTCGGGCGAGGAGGAAGATGGCCGCCATTCTCGCAGCTCTCTTTTCTCACCAAAGACACAAAAAACACCCGCATTTTTACCAGGTTGGTGATGGGATTTTCTTTATTAACTGTCTGTTTGCTCCTAACCTGGACTAATAAACATAATATGCAAGTTAAGAACAGCTGTACTTGTGTGTTGTGATTTTTCATTTATCCTTTACCACTAAGATATATTATCTAAAAAACATGTGAGACTTCAGAACAGCTATATCAGACTCACAGCATTTGGTTAAAGTCCCAGTTTCTGTTTACTAAAAGTTTATCGGCAAAAAGAGCATTACAAAACGTCTATGGCCATTTACAAATTTATCACTTGTAATTATTGCCACTGCAAGTTAAACAAAGAAATAAATAAAAATCTTATACATAGTCAGATTCATTAACATATATTCAAAATCAGAAATACTAATTCATAATTATAAAGAAACATCAAAGTTCATTTGCTCTCTGTTAGGTGGATGTAAACTCCAGATCTTCCTCTGCCTATAGTTAACTGGATTTTACTCTATGATCAGAATGGTTTTATACTTTCAATCTGATCTGGCTTTATTCTGGTTTCACAGTTAATAAGGTGATAAAGGGTTAAATGACTTAATTCTAATCCAGTTGGACTTATACTATTACTTAAATGTGAATCGTTTTCTACACATTTGAATGTAACCTTATTACTTAAATGCATATCTGAGTGAGTATGCATTTTCCCTCGCATCAGTATATACGTAAAAGATGCATATTCTCTGAAATCATATTCAGATAATTACAGCTGTATAAAACTTGAGTTTTGTGCTGGTTTGTTTGGTTTTGTTTGGTATTGTTTACATATTAATTTTGCTTATTAACACTGAATATTCACCATCTGAACATTTTAGTTTCACATAATCTTGTATATGTTATTTTCATTCTTTGATGTTTTCTTGATATACTGTTTATTATTTATCAAAGACAATTCATTTGATTATCTACTACACTTGCAATATCGTGTACTATGAAACCATTATAAATAAGCATTTTTATTTAAAACATGCCCATGAAACCATTATAAATAAGCATTTTTATTTAAAACATGCCAACACAAATCTCATTTGACCTTTTGTCAAAGTGCATGAGGATGTGACATCTACAGGTCAAATCAGAGGTCAAATGGATTTTAGCCAATGAAAGGCTGGCTATTATAAATTAAAAGATGTTTTACATGGTTGATTATAACAGTTTTACTATGAAAGCTTGTCTGCGATTGGCTAAACATTTTGACATCTAACATAAATAAAATTGAACAGGTGGATGTTGGTTAGTTCCTTGCAGTATTTTTTGTTGATTTTTTTATGTGAAATGTATCATGCAAGCATTACTTTTGCAGTTGTTGTTAATTTTTAAATCATAGGTTTTAGTTGTTTAGTCATAAGAATATGTGAGATCAAGTTAAACATACATATTCAAGTCATTGGACAAGGGTTTTAGTATTTTGAATGATTGATTTACACATGATTCAGGATATTTGGAATAAAGAAATAGTATACTATGCACATTACACAAATAAATCCTCAGCACTTCTCAAAGCAAGACATCTAGGGAAGTCTTTACTCTCTTGCTGATCTATTATGAGAGCCTCCAGTACTATTTCCATTATATCTAATATGCAATTTCCTTTTGACAGCCATCGGATTTCACAGGGTTCAACAGACAACCACGATATATACATTTACTTAGCCACAAAATGAGGTGGTCAGAGACAAATTTAAGGGATCTCAGACCTTAGACTCCCTTTTGTGTCTAACACATGTTATGTTGAAAATATGTACAAATTGTTAATGCAGCTGAAGTGAGAATGAATAAATCATGTACATGTATGCATGCTTCTGTGTGCAATATGGAATGTATTTTCATCAGGATATAACCTAGAATTTCTCCCCTCACAGAGAAAGTGGTTTCCACAGAGAAAGTATACAGGGATGCCTTCCTAGTGTGTCAGGGCAGGGCTCGAGCCCCGGGTAAGCTGTAGTCCCCCAACAGGGCCAGTCAACTAGTCACGCTACCCAAGTGTAGCCTGTATAACCCTTTGGGGTTGGTCCCCATAGTGATAGAATAAACTATAACCAGATGACATACTTTCCTTTTTTTATTTCTAAAACAGTTACATTCCTTGTTTCTCTCCCTCTGTTCCTTCCCTATTTCAGTGTACAATAGATTACCATCTTATATTTGATAAAGATAAAAGCATGAGATTATAACCAGGAAAATGCCCCTAACTTAAAACTTACATGCCCAACTTCAGTTAATACTTCAAGAAGACTTAACAGTTGATCATAATCAGAGATGGGTTATGGGTATTTCTTACTTAGGCTAGCTGTTGTGGTTCTTAAGGTTCTAAAGGTGAGTAAATGTCATGTGATCAGATTACTTTATTAATTTTCAGGCTTCCTGAAATCAGGTCTGGATTTCTTTGGTTTGTACCATAGATTAAGCTAGTTCAACCCTTCAGTCCACAGATTTGTCAGATTATATATGTATCATGGCGTACTGTAGTAAAGCCAGATCAGATCGAAATCTGTTCATTCAGAGCAGATTCTACAGTGTAAAACCTGATCAACCTACAAGTACAGCTGAACCTTGTAAAACCAAAATTATTGGGACGTGGGCAAACAGCTTTGATATGATAGTCATTCTGATTAAAAATTTAACAGAAATGCAAATAAAAAAAAATGAAATTGGTAGGAAATGGTTTGATGCTAAGGTTCTACTGTTGCTCACATGCTGTTCAGATTTTATACTGGTTGTATATGGCATTCCCTTGATTTACATTGAAAAAAAGAAGTATATCCAAACTCTTTTAATTTAATTGTAAGTCATGGAACTTAGGAAGGGATCAGACGTTATGTTTATTGATATTATTATTCATAAAGTGTAGAATACAATAAATATAATACAGTCAAACCTGTCTTAAGCAATCAGTCAAGGGAATAAGAAGAAGGGGCAGCACAGAAGAGGTGATTGCTAAATGAAGGTTAAATATATAACAAAATGCTAGTTTGTTTATATCAAAACTGACCGCTAAACAGGTTTCAACTGTATATGATGTTTATAAATGATTATAATGGAGCTAAACTGCTTAAATATCCTTAATTTTATAGAAAAGTTTTCTTAAGTTTTATAAGCTGTTATAGTTGATCTTATAATAAAGTACCAAATCTTAAGTCTCTTGACCATAACCCTTATGCAAGTACTGTATTGAATATTTAGAAAATCAAAAGCTTTTATGAACTTATTGACTGTACTACAAAAATCAAGAAAATGTGATAGCATTAGTCTTAATTTTCATCAGTCATGGTCTATTTATTTTAAAGAAAAAATGTTTATACATGTATGTGCACAAAGTTTTGACAGATTGACATAAATCTTTCTATATATATTTGTACATTTGCTAGTTTCTCGGAGTTTCAATATCTACAATATATACATGCATAAAAACGTATTTGTATGACATATCCTAAGTATAGGCTATTTTATTCTAATAATAATATTATGTCATTGTTTTGACTAAAATTATTAGATTTTTAAGATATCCTCCTCCATTTTTTCTACAAAATTTTATGATTAGAACATAATTATCAATTACTTTTTATAAGTATATCACCCCCCCATCCCCCCATCTCTTTGAAATTTGTATTTTAATATGAATTTGTATTTCATCAGTTATTGATAGTTTACATGCAGGAATGATGATTGAAAATGGTATGAACTAGTTAAATGGTTACTTCATGACTTGATGTATACAAGAAGAAAGATAACTCATGCAATACTTACCCTAAGTTTCTACCCATTATGTGTCTTTATGGCCCTTTCACTTCCACACATCGAAAAAAACAGCACTGCATTCACACATCATTGACAATAAAATTTATTAAGCCTAGTACTGCATTTCCTATATAAATTCATAAAAAAACAACATCAAAGGAAGCATCACTGCAGTCACATTTTCTGCATTTCCAAAAAAATTTGTTGAAAAACGAACACAAACATTTCAGGCATGTTTTTGTTTACATCACACAAAACATTAAATAAACACGTCCTATCCCCATGAGCCTTGGTAATGGCCTTGGTGAACGTTCCTGTGTCCTTCAGTCTGCGGGGAGTGATCGCTCTTCCTTCTGTACATATGCCAGCAATAATCCTCTCATTCCGGTTTCTAACTCAATAAAAATGTTAGTGGAATACACCAAACTCATGTGGTAAACAGATATCCACTGGTATTCTAGTGGTATTCAACTTCAATTTCAACTGGGGATATACTGTTACCTTGACAATCACATATGTCTCATCCAATCAGCTCCCTCAGATGCTTTAGTGTGCTTTACATTTTTCATACCTCTGACTGTATACCCATTAGCTTCTTCCAGAATATAGTTAAACCCCTAACTGACACTGGTCCTGGGGTTGTAATTACGAAACGTCTTAACTTGGGTACATTTTTGCAGATTATTTCATGTACATATACAATGTATTCAGATATGTACAGCCCAGTTACAATAAGTATGTACAATAAAGATAGTCTGAATGCAAGCCATGTGTACATATTAAAAAGAAAGCAACAAGAAACAGTACTTTATGTGAATAATACACATTAAGTTTATAATTTATGAATACAAGTGAAAATAATGAGGTTGAGCTATTATAATTATTCCTTAATAAAATAAAAACATAGAATTACTATAAACGAATGGTTGCCAAATAGATTTTGCTTTGTTTTACAATACATTTTTATTTACTGATTGCTTTAGTTTTATAAATTTGGATATGCTTAGTCAAAATACAAAGTTCTAATAGTCTCACGATGAAATTCTCAAATCAAACATTGAATTTACCAAAATTAAAGAAGAAATATCTTCTATCAACAACATTTTTATCATAATTTAGATAGGGTTAATACTTAATTATTTAAAACCGTCCCCGGTGGCCGAGTGGATAGAATGTCCGCCTCAGGAGCAGGAGGTCATGGGTTCGATCCCCGGCCACGACATACCAATGTCGTAAAAAATGGTACTGTTATAGCCCCCTTGCTTGGCGCTCAGCATATAAGGGTAGTTGCAGGACTGGTTGGTCCGATGTTAGGATAATGTGACTGAGTGTGGTATCATGCCACATGTCTACGGCATGATACTGCAATGTGGCAGCACTATATCTGTCTCAAGTAGACATTGTCTCCAAATGACTGAAATACTGTCGGTTGGACATTAAACCCAACAAACAAACATTTAAAAAAAAATCACTGCAGTTAAAAATGTAACTTGTCCTTGAGACAGTTTGATAATTTCATATTTTATTAAGTCAAGGCTTCAGGTAAGGGTATGAATCCATTTTAATGACAGCTCTTGCTGTAATGGATGGCGCCAGTCAACAGAATCAATAATTCAGTCCATTAGGTAATATACCTCTTGCTTGTGTTCCTTCATTATATAACAAGCCCAGTTTAACATCATACCTGAGCGAAAATCAATAGTAAATATTGAGATAAAGTTAGATTAAGACTAAAGTCTTGTGCTATCCAAGAAAACTGATTTCAGACACATCAAATTTCATTTTCATTGTTGCAATGCGTCTGTATTCATTCATCATGATCGGCTTCTCCAATATTTGAAATGTAACAGACGTGGAAAAACCACTGTCATTGTATTTCATGGTCATTCTGATAAATATTTATTGGTGACAGATATTATATTGCATAGCAACCAATTATATGAGCTTATTTAGGACAGCAAAACTAAAGGTTGCAAGGATCAATTTTAGGATGCCTGACTTAAATGCAATAACACTGACATTTTATTTGATGCACATGCATTTCAGTTTAAATGTGACCCTAAATAAGGTCACATCTTACATGGATAAAATTAATGTTGCTTACTCTTTTTGTTTAAATATCTGTGAGACTTAAAATGACCAAAAATAGGTATATTATACACAATGCCGTAGACGTGTGATAGTGTTTAAGTTACCTGTGGATGTATATTTTAAAGATGAAAAACTTGAGGCCCATGCAGGGTTCATATTCAGGGACCTTGGGAAGATATCCTGCCTTCTTAGATCATATAAGGAGTAAGTCATGTGACAAGATCTGGTTGGATTTTCATTACTTTTGTTGTTATCTGATGAATTCATTCATTAATCAGTATGGAACATTTGTTTGTTGATCTAACACTTTAACTGTGTCTGTTTTTGTTTTCAGTTTAAAATCGTAATAAGATACTTTCTGTGTATGTGTAACTATTGATACTGCCCAAATGTATTTTTGTTTACACAATTATATACATATATTTTCCTGTTCCCTAATTAAGGCAGACTAACCTTGTTTAACATAAAAAAAGAAGAAAAAAGGAATATTTGCCTTGGGAAAAAAGTTTGCTTTACTAGGGTATCATCTGAATAAAACATTTGGTGGAGAAGTATACAATGTTAATTTTAATGTAATTGTCAGTTTTCAATCTGTTTACATATAGCTTGCTGTAGATAAATTATTTTCATATAAGATATGTGTTTGTTACAGTTAGTGAAATTGTTTCGCAGTTTATAATATTTATGTATGAGAATCATTTTTTCCCATTAATTTCAATACCAGTGGGTGTCACAGAAGAGGTTGATTTTTATATTTTCAGTTTTTCAAGGGGTTGAATGGTACATTAATGATTGTGTTTTGGATGATATTTACACACCACTTTCAATTTTTTGGAATTGAGGTTTGGTGCCAAATACATTTGCAAGATGAGGTTTATATGAAAAACAGTTAATTAAACAATTCAAATATTGTTAAACATAAACTTTCACATGTAATAATAAGATTCACTGTTTTTTCAAATTATTGAATAAGGTTCAGATGCTTTGTTGAGACAGCCCTCTGGACACAAATTTCAGTCACAGTTACTTTAAATTTGTTACAGTGCAAACTGTCCATAACGTTACCTGTTCATAACAACATCCTGTATTATCTGAACTTTTCGTCAGTTCCATCATTTTTTCTATTCAGAGTTTGCTTAAATAACCTGATTATAACGACACCTGTAATTCAACAAACAATTTTGGTCCCATTAGTGATAATTGCACTACAATTACACTGCTTTATCCGACACATCTGCAAAAACCTATACTTTTTGGTGTTGAAGCAATTACAATGACGAATCAATCATTTTATTGTTAATTAACTTTGATCATAAACTTCGCTCATGTGTTTTTATTTGCTTATGTATACATGAACCTTCAACATTATTTTCGGAATTATTTAAAGCTTAATGTCATATATAGCAAATACATGGACTATCAATTTTAAAGGTACGGTCTATAATTACCTGCCTTATCCGACAACCTATATTATCCGTTGGTCCCAGTGGGTGTTGGATAAGACAGGTTTTACTGTATATGCTTTGGAAAGTAGATGATTTTGTTTCATAACTATAGTAGGTTACAAATCCTACTAAATACATTTGTATAATCATGGCATACACAGAATTTATGAAAATGGATGCCATAGTGTTCCTTTGTGTGTCAATATGATGACCATGTAATGTTGTATATTTTGCAGGGGACAAGGTGATATTTGCGGAGAGTCCCTCTGCCCCAGGCATCCCTGTGGTGTACAGAACCCCAGATGAGAGGGCGGCCAATCAGGACCGGCTTAACCTTGACAGGTACTGTACTGTTACAGTACACTTGTGTAAATAAAGTAGTCCTCTTACTTAGAGCCCTTCTTGAGCCAAAATGACCGATTCTAGCAAAATGTTGGCTGGTTTTAATGTAAAAAAAATAAATCAATTTTATGGCCAACTTAGAGAAAGATTGCCATAGGATCGCATAAGATTTCATGTTGTTTTCATATTTTGGCTTGTTGAATGAATTCTCATTGGGTGTATACCAGTGAAGCAGACAAGTTTCAGCTGATTCCCCAAAAGTTTAATGTTTTATAGAACCAAACTCTTTAAATTGTAAGCAATTTGTTGGTTCAAACTTGAGACTACAATTTTGTTTGATGTGACCACAGTATCAAATTCTTGGAAGTTGATGAGGTTGCCATGAAATTTATGTGATACTTTGTGCTAATACTAGTAGGATCAGCTTATGTCACAACCTTAACATTTTAGAGTAGCATTTAATAATTTAATATTACAAGTCTCATATTGATGCTCATGTGACAACATCAGTGACAACAACAACAACATCAACAAACAAAAACAAGAAATATATGAGATTTGTTCAGGAAAAAAAAAAGTTGAATATAACAGATGACACATTGGAAGGTTTTATCCTATCCTAGTGAGTGCATGCTCCATTATATTGGGAATGTCTGTATAACTTGGTTTATACCATGGACCCTGACTCCATAATCAGTACCTTTTCTTAATCTTCTCTGTTAATCATAGATACAATAATATTATGTATTAATACTAGATACAATATGTATCAATATAATTCAGTATCTAAGTCTGGGCCTCAATCATAGATACAATATTTAACTATAAAACTTAGTATTTAGGTCCGGGCCTTGAGCACAGGATCAGTATGGGTTTGCAGTGCTAGACCCGGCTTTCTGAATGACATTGACATTTAACCTTGTGTGTATATTGGTGCCCACAGACGGAAGCTGACAGTATGTCCAATACTAGAGGGGGAGGAACAGCTGCGGTTGCTAAACTACCAGCACAACCTGATAGTGAAGATCCAGCACCTGGGCAGCCTCAAGCGACTCATCTTCCTGGATCTATACGATAACCAGATTGAAGAGATATCTGGCCTCAGTTCTCTACGCTCCCTTCGGGTCCTCATGTTGGGCAAAAATAAGTGAGTGATATGTTGCTGATCACTAAACTTTAGCTTGCTAGATTTTTATGCCATATAGGAACAATATACTTCCAGAACAGCTTGTTCATCCACCCAGTCTGATCTGAGAGCGGCACTGTCCGTTAATCTGTAAAATTAAATTACATGTACCTATCAGTGGAGAGTAGCTCTTAGTTCGGACTGCATGGATGCACAGACTGATCTGGAAGGTGTCTTCCCAACTGTCCCACTTTTATATAAAACAGTAAAAATCAAGGTGGGACAGTTGGGAATCATGCTTAATTGGATAACAATAGACTGTCATGGATGAGTGACTATAGTCTTTACCTAAATGGATGGAATATTTCAGTGCAATTATTTGTCTTATTGTCTTATATTATTAAGAGCAATTTGCAATAGTATTTATGGTTAGTAATTTTATAATAAGTTATATGTATTAGCAAAATTATTTATAATAAGTATTTATAATACTTATTATGTTTTAGGATGTTGTCAGTATTCTCTCTCTCTCTCTCTGAAATGAAGAAAACAAACTCTTTATGTTTTCATATATTTATTATTTTTATTTCATGTGTCATGAACAAATCAAATAAAGACAGGGCTATATTCGGATGTGGTACAATTTATTGTATTTTGTTTTAATTTGAAAACAAGCATTTCATTTAAACAACTGTGACATTCCACCCTACTGATCTGTTCTATACAGAGTTACTCGTCAAACCGAATCAAATGCGATGCACAATCGGCATACTCCATCACAGTGATTTCTTCAGCCATGTACTTGTGTTTCAGGGCAGACAGTCTCTGTTCAAGTTGTCGGTATTTCCTCCTCTTCTTTTCTCTCACTCCTCCGGCACTGTGCTGAAGAATTTTGATAGCATTGGCAGCTTCAATCCTTTGTATTGTTTCCAAGAACTTGTAAATGTTCGGATGTGACTGTCTCATACTTTTCTTTAGTTTGTTGTGCCAGCCTTCCAAGTTGTTTGTTGTTCTTGGTCCTTCTGTCTCGAAATGGTTCCAGTTGTCCTTGTCTCCCTCAACCCAATGTTCAGTGACATAGTCTGTGAACCTTGAAACATCCACTGGAATCTCTGCATTTTCAGCATCCGTCAGTGCGACAAACCACACATCTTCAACATGTTGTATGGGGACTAGAGGCAGAACTGCAGCTCTTCTTCCTAGTTTCTTAAAGTCCTCATTCTCAGAATACAGTCCAACTAAGCCAAGCTTCTGTATCTTCCGCCAAACACACTGTGTGTAATGAAAAAAACACCCTTTCACATTCACATTTGGAAACACTCTGCGAGCTGCCTGCTTGGTTGCTGCCTCAAAGTCTATCAGGAGTGTGTCTGGTCCCAGTTCCATTCCTATTTCCCTGCATTTCTGTTGAAGATGTTGAAAAAGTCTGCAGTAAATCCTTTCACTTTTTCCAGGCAGAAGGGCAAACACTAACGGATACATGTGTCCATCAATATATCCATGGAGTGTGTAGACCTGGCTGAATATGTCTGGGCACACATAAAATGTTCCGTCTCCATATATGGTTGGGTTCTGTGCCAGATGCTGGAGATTTGTTCTTGTAGCAAAAATCAGCATCCTGTTGTCATTCTTTGCCTCATCAACCAGTAGGAACTGCTCACCAGTGTGCGTTTCAGTCCATTTTCCATCCAAATCTATGTCACTCCTGGACTTTGGTATCCCCGGTCTCAATGCACCTCTTTCCCTGTATAGAGATGACTTGGTGGAGGGGAAGGTTGGTAATCCTTTGCAGACTTGTTCTGCATCTTCGTCCCATTCTCTGTCTCTCAGACTGGATATGACTTCTTCATATATTGACGGAATCGGCGTGGTTTCTTCGCGTGCCCTCTTTCGCATGAGTTGATTTATTTCATGGCGCTTCAGTTCCATGTGTTCGGCTGCATGATTATGGGTATTGGTCACAGAAACTGGAATGTTGTCAGCTGTTGTGATTTTAGCAGAACAGGTTCGGACATGACAGACCCAGTACACCCTTGTTGGTTTTCGGTTTTTGACCTGGTATCTGAATCCATTGTAAACCAGACTATCACCACCACGTTGGTTCTTGACAAACTGCACACTCACTTGTGCATTTGCCATTTTAGCTTATAATTTCAGACGATGTTACTTAGTGAAATTTTACTATCAAATGAAGACATTTACATCAGAATGTAAATATATTGTATCTGATACAGTTCAGTTCATTAATGAGATATCACAGTTTGAAAGTCACAATAAATTGATAACCAAAAATGTTAATTACTTCAAATCAAATTGTTTACCTTAAGTAGTAAACTGCTAGATCAAAGGACTTGTTTGTATTTCTTAATCCAATCACTTAGCAATATATACAGGATAAATGGACTTTAGTTGGACCAATCAATTAACACAATTTAAAGAAAAAAGTAGCAGAGGTGATAATTATCTTAATAAGTTCAAATTATTTTTTATCTTTATCAATTCACATAAGCTTTAAAGCCAGAGATCAAAGGAATGCATGTTTACACTATAAATTACAATTAATTTAGTAACCCTAATTAATGGACCTTAATAAACACATTTTAGAAAGAAATAATACAATATAACTAAAACATGAAATTTTACCTCTTAAAATACAAAATCAAAAAAAAAATCAGAAACAAAATCAGATAATACAACTTCAATTCATTTTAATGTGTTGTAGTTTGAAATAGATTATAATCCCTTATCAAAACACACCCAGCAAGGTGCTAAAAATCTTGAGTGGGACAGTTGGGAAACAAAATATCAAAAAGTGGGACAGTTGGGCATAAACCATCTGGAACTACACTGTCCACATATGACAAATAACGTCTGCTGCAGGTTAAGGTTTAATTTTTCTCAGTACCTGTTTTTCATCTTGGGCAAGTAAATGAAGAGTTGACATATGAGTGTCAAAGAGTGTCTATATGATTAATTAATCCAGTGTGGAAGAAGTTGCCAGAATGAAGTTTATTTGATATTACATCTGGGTTTGTTCTTAGAAGGTAGACTTCCTGGCTCAAAATCCCAACAAAAATACTCAGCACTATAAAGTAATACTTAAATTCTTATATTCAATATAGGACAGCATTCCACAAATCTTGTTTTATTAGCAATTCAAGCACATCACCAAGTTGACATACATAATTACCTTATTGTCTATTAATATTTGTTAAATTATTAAATACTTGGTTAATTTTGTTAGAGAAAGAATAAAGATGAAATTTGCCACTAAGTATTTTAACCCTTTCCCTCATATAGACTCATTTTGAAAGCCTGATCTGCAGAAAGTCAAACTCAAACCTTACCAAATTTAATTGCAAAATCCTCATTACCAGACCACTGAGGAGCAGCGAACAGCATTAAACCTGATCAGCCTGCGAGTTACTCGCAGCTAGGCTGATCTGGTTTTATGCTGTTCGCATAGGTCTTTTCATGGTATCCTCTATGAGGGAAAGGGTTAAGTATTATTTAGTGCTAAGAAAAATCAGTAGAAAGGAAGCCTGATTAATTGTTGGGTTGTGTGATGCATGGATTAATTTATTTATGAATTATTATACTTTCTTTTCAGATTGAAGAAGATAGAAAACCTGGATGCTTTGGTGAAACTGGATGTACTGGATCTCCATGGTAACCAGGTGTGTATAAGAAGTAGTTTGTTAATAGATGTCATTTAGGCTTTAAGAATGAGAAAAAAATCTGTTTTGATAATCTTGTTGTAGATCAGCATAAGGAACAAGTCTCTAACAATACTTGTGTTTAGACTGAGCTAAGTTATTCTTGAATACTTAGGGACATACTTCATCATTCATGTGAACAAATAGTTAATTTCTTAACCCTTTCCCTCATATAGACTCATTTTGACGCACTCAATAGGTACCACATAAAGCCTGATCTGCAGAAAACCACAGTTAAACCTTACCAAATTAAATTACAAAATCCTCATTTCCAGACCACTGAGGAGCAGCAAACAGCATAAAACCTGATCAGCCTGCGAGTTACTCGCAGGCTGATCTGGTTTTATGTTGTTCGCATAGATCTTTTCATGGTTTCCTCTATGAGGGAAAGGGTTAACCTATATTGTTAGTTTGCAAGGTAACTATGGTACTGTATTCAATTAATGTCAATTAAGAAATACACTGAACTTTTTTGTATAGTACATACATGTATGGTGGAAGTGTTCCAATGTTGTTTACTTATTGCTAAGTCCTGAACACATGGGGGTATTAGACTGTAGGTGTTAAAAAGATGCTGGTTTTAAAGAGACTGAGGATGAGCCTGTATAAGAAAAAAAAAAACAAAAAAGAAAAAAAAAAAAAACAAGCTTGTGAATTTCTTCCATGGATGAAGTTTTATGCTTGTTGCACAGTAATTAATTAACCAGTTCTTCAATTTAAATATTATCCCATTTTGAACAGGAAAAAATTAATGTTAAAGAATAAGAATTTACTATTATAGATCAAACAGTTATTGCTTCTTAAATTTTAAGATGTGACACAAGATGAATGAGGTACAAATGATTTTTTCTTCTTTTTTAAAGAAGGGAGACAATTCCTTTTTTGCAAATGACTATATTGTGTATATCATTTTTTAGATAATTTCCCCTGCTCATTCAAGTCAGTGACAAGTAGGTTGTCATATTAAAGGACTGTATTATATGTCTATGATTGTATTTTTAATGATGATATTGGTTTTATCAGCCTTTTACCAGCCCCTATAATAGATATCTGCCTTACTTAAAGTAAAATGTAAAATTAGATTTCAACAACTCTAGAATAAAAAAGATGATTATGTCCATCTATATACATCAAAAAGCATAGTTTTGAACATTGAATGCATATTGTGTCTACATACATAGTTCCTCTCCATTTAGGTTTTTCCTACAGTAAATACTGCACTAATTTTCTTTGTAAAACATTAAGTAAATACCTGCAATTCTATTATCACTGGTTCCCTGTATTCCAGATCACATGTATAGAGAACCTGAACCACCTGATGGAACTGCGGGTCCTCAACCTGGCAGGGAACCAGATCTCACATGTCAGTGGTCTCATGGGAATGGATGCTTTGGCTGAACTGAACCTGCGCCGTAACCGGATTCGGTCCGTGATCGAGGTGGATACTCTTCCAAACCTGCAGCGTCTTTTCCTGAGCTACAATGAAATCTCCAGGTAGACCTTCTTCTATATAAAAACTATATTCAGTAAAATTCAGCGATCAGGGACCAAAGGGGTTATGAATCCTCAGATCATTGATGGTCTCGGACAACAGAGAGAACATGATTGTATATTTAGTTTCATGAAATTTGTTGGGACTGGGAGAGTATCTCAGATTAGTAGTGGTATTCGGTAGTGATCAACTGATTACACTGGATTAGTGAAAATTAGTTACTAAAGATGAGATCTTCGATAATCGATTATGTATTTTGTTATCGCTGAAGTGTGTCAAGCCAATATTATTCTACATGTGTAAAACTAAATTATGTTGGATTTTTTTTTTTTTTTTTTTTTTTCAACTACAAATAATAAATATGCATAAGCATGTATATTGATATTTGTTAATATTTATATTACTTTTTTTATGATTAATATGAATATATGACCACCAACAAAGCAAATTTATAAGTTAGGGTTTTGAAACCGATTATTAATGGGTTATCTAATTGGTTTGTCTTCGGATTATTTCCGATTAATCAATTTGCTGTTTTTAAGCCAATTCTTATCACTACCATTCAGTTAATACCTCCTCAGACTATTACCCTATTACTGTATATATTGCTATCTTAAGGTCAAGGGTTAGGCACCTATATCCAGTGACCATTGATTGGCTTCAATTCTGATTGGCAGGCTTTGTTTGTTTTCCTTGTTT
>CM037782.1:66108785-66158785 GCA_021229015.1 Solen grandis
CAATATCAACAAAATTAGGGCTGATGCTCTGAAATTAAATGGAAATGGTGGTTTTACTTTACAAAATAGGGTGGGGTGATTGGGAGATGATCCTTTATTAGAATTTTTTGAGTTTAAACAAGGTGATACGGAAATGAAAGTCTCTTATGAGAGTCAAAAGATTATACAGATTGACCAAAGTTCGGATTTATTCAAATCAATACAGAGCATATTTACAAATGAAGTAGATCCACTGTTAGGTGATTAATGAGAAGGAAGTGCATTCAATTAAAGGACAGGTGTTACTGATACATGTATGTAGACAATTTTCAAAGAAAGGGTAAAAGTCTAGGAAGGGGTGTTTATTAGGAGTTGTACTGTATTGTCAAACTGTCTATACCAATAGTTTATAGTTTGACTATGATTTTCACAATTTAAATTTTGTCATCATGATTCTTAAATATTGAGAAAAGTATCAAACCAGGTCAGCATGACAATAACTTTCAGGTCAATCTAAATCTACCTGTATAAGTAACCTTCAAGAACAGAGACCATTCTCTTTAACCCTTTCCCTCATAGAGGATACCATGAAAAGACCTATGCGAACAGCATAAAACCAGATCAGCCTGCGAGTGATCAGGTTTTATGCTGTTCGCTGCTCCTCAGTGGTCTGGAAATGAGGACTTTGTAATTAAATTTGGTAAGGTTTAACTGTGGTTTTCTGCAGATCAGGCTTTATGTGGTACCTATTGAATGCGTCAAAATGAGTCTTTATGAGGGAAAGGGTTAATAGCTCAAATAATATGTTAAGAGGAGGAGATGGTGATCTATTCTATCAAGTTATTTTAAGTCAGAATAATACGTATGATTTAGGCATATAGAAAAACTAGAAATTACAATATTATTTTGACAAAATGAATTTAAACAAACATAATATACAACATGTACATATCATTTTGTAAAATATTTCCTGCCTATCCACATTTTAAAATTAATGGAGGAACCTATGTACATGTACATAATTAGTTGGGACAATTAAGTTTTACCTGTAAAGTGAGATCCTTTGTGTATGACGCATATGAACCCAAGAGACTGACAGTGCGTCCCTGCAATTTCAGACTTCCATATAACGTCAATGATGATGATGACGATGGTGTCACACTGAGGTCAAATGTCATGTTCTGCTGGCAATTAGATGGGCATCTATAGGTACCAGTCCAGGTACTGGACAAAAACTCTTCCATATCTTAAATACAAATAAAAATCTTATGAAAAAATGTATATCAAAAATATAAAATACAACTCTCTCCTACTTAAATCAATGACTCTTACAATAACATCTTGTGTTTATAAGTATTGGGAATGCAATCTATAAGTAATTTGTTAGTAAATGTGTACAAAATACAAGATGTATTTTTCTCCTCTAAAATCCCCTTCCATTGTCCTCAGCCAAAATGAAAGCTACAGAGATAATTTCATTATAAATAGGATTCATACTTGCATTCCTATCTAGATGTGGACAAATCTTCTCCGAGTCATATGATATGATAACTTCTAGTATGCAGATGTTCATATCTCTCTACACAATCAAGTACTGGGTTTGGTACTTACCATACACGAATATATATGGAGTCATGCAGTAATGTTCATATAAGCCAAGCACAAGAAGGAACTTTTAGGAGGTGAGACTGTTTCCTTTTCAAAAGATGTCAACATTCTATTTACTTCTATTTTTATTATGGCCTTTTCCATGCCAGCTCACCTGAATATGTGCTACAGTCACCAAGTCCCCCGGGGACAGGCGTGTTACAGTTGATACCCTGCCAACCTGGGAGACAGACCTTGGCACCAGTAGAGTCACACGTCCAGTGGGCCCCACACTTGTTCTCCCCTGTACAAAACTGTGGACCATAGTACAGATCTGCCTCTGGCTCCAGGGGGAGAACCTCAATGCTGGCTTGTAAACTGAAATTTATATTAACCTCATTGGTCATCATTGTGGTTTCTCTCAGTGGTAAATGATAACTGTTAACTGTAGTTAATTCAGCATGTATCATATGCTAAGATGCACTTCATATTGCATCTCCATTATACTGGAACCATTTATTCCCCTTGGGAGCATGCCTCCGAACACCCCTACCCAGATGCATATCACAGGTATACACCAACTTAAATAAAAGTCAGTTTATGCTGGGGTGGGAGTAGTTTCAATGCTTATAATATTGTTAAATATAAACATAATGCTATGTTGGAAAAAGTTTGTTTTCCACATTGATATAAGAACTATGACAATCTTTGAGTAAGCAGAAGTTTTTTTTAACATAGCGTTTTATTTGACAATATTATAAGCATATCACAGGATACTTCTTGCACCCCAGTATACTATAAATCTTTTTCTTATATATATAGGGCCCACATAGACTAACTGTGTCAAATACCTGTGCGGGTATCTATAGTACCAAAAAAAAAGATATATTCGCTTTGTCGACAGGTACATGTATTTGACACAGATTGTCTATACAGTATGGGCCCTATATATTAGTCCTATATAATAATACATATACCTTAATTGTGATATTTTCTTTCTGTGGCAAAGGCTTGTCCAAACTAAAAAAAAATATCACAGGATATTTATAGGTCTTGGCTCTATATATACCTAATAAATAGTATATAATAATAGGCCTAAACTGACTTTTATTGAAGTTGGTATTTATAGTGTGGCTTTGCCAGATGCCATACTGTAACATTTGTACTGCTGGTGCACTGTTTTGAAAAGATTACTCACAGAGGATATAGTCCAAATACTCCAAGACATATTAGAAGCCATACAAATTAATTAAAGATATGTCTACATGCTACCTTGTGAATCCGGACAAGTTGTCTTCGCTCTGTAAATCTATGTTGGTTACTGTGTCACTGTCGACGGGAACCAGTGCCAGGAAAGTATCTATAGGTTGGTACCCCACCTCATCATCTATTGCAGCATCCACTTTCAGTTGAATCAATTCATCTGACTGATAGGGAAAATTAGAATAATTGAATAAGGTCATGAACTCAATTTTAGGATTTAGGTCTATATAATTAATTTAAGTTTCTATACACATACTGGACTTTAGCGTCGTAGGCCTACAACGGTGAGAAGAGAAATGAATTATTTGATTGTTTAGGTTATTCTAACCAGAAATCAAGAAATTTTATAGTTATCTTGTTTTTGAACTTGCTTACGGTACCAGCACGCATTTGGTGTTCATATGGGATTGTCTTTTATTATATTGCTAGTTTCATAGTTGTCAAACGTTCTGGGTTCCTTTGTTATGTATTGCAAGTTCTGATGGTGACATGGCTGGAATCTGGCCATCTTACGTGTTACTATCCATATTGACAAATATACACGCAGGTGCACTTAAAAAACAACCGTATTTTAACTTCGCTCTAACAAACAATTATAAGTTCCCCCATTTTCACTTCTATACATTTAAGGCGCATCTTCTCTTGCCTATTTGTGTTGACTCGTAATATTTCATCCGAGCTTCCCTTGTGTTACAACTAGGGCTTGTTAACATCTCCTGTCCCCTTGTCACAAAAAATGTCCCCGCTGTTTCACCACTTCCATGCAATTAACCCACATCCTATTGGTGTCACAATAAATCCCCTCCACTACCCCCGTATCACAACTTGTTGGCCCCTTACCTTTCCACTGTTTCACAGTAAGGACACCCCTCTATGTCCCCCACCCCTCTTTCATGGCACAACAGCCCCCTTGTATCACAATAACAACCCCTCTCCCTCTGTGTTATAACTGTACATATAGAGACCCTTCTATGTTACCTGCAGCTGCTCCAGGTTGAATGTGACCGTTTCTTCCTGCGAGAAGATAATGTCTCCATCATACTCCCCGGCTAGATGGCTAAGTCCAACGTCACAGCTGTCTGGTGAGCTGAAATCATGACAGAAAATACGCCTTGGTCTTCAACACGGTATACAGCCTATCTGATTGGGAAGCCAAATCAAACTGATCTAAACAGTCAATAACTTTTTAAAAAATTTGATTACGGTTCTGGAACTCTAATGAATTAAGAATCGCAATTTAAACAATATCATATATTCTGAAAGTATACTAACGTGTTGTATATAAGTAATCAATGGTGAAGTGTTTTTTTTTTTTTTTTTTTTCACGAAATGTATATCATTTACCAAAACTTGACGGAAAAATCATATTTTAAACAAAAATACAGAAACAGGACTTAGAAGGAGATCATATTGTTAAATACCTTATTTGTTTTTAAATTTATATTTTACTTACTTTTAGATAAAAATGTGTTTATTTATAAAAACAGTTCATAAACTCATAGATTTTTTTTTATCAAAACTCGTACTGTCTATAACTTATTGTAGGTACAATCATGAAATTTGCTTTAAAATTCGCAGCATTTTATTTTTGAATAGTTTGTAAAAAAAAATTACCACGGCGTTTAGAATTTAATGATCAGGAAATGAAGCAAGTACCTAAAATTTTACCTCAGTACATGAAACTAAAATACATAAAATCTGATGGCATTATGGATGTTATTTTTTCGTCAAAATTCAAGGTCAAGGTCAACTTCATAAATTGCAACTGAGTAAATATTAAAGCATTACAATGAAGCACATATAAACCTGTCCAGACGCCGCTTTTTCATCAAAAGTAGGTCAAAGGTCAAGGTCACAAGGTCAACTGCATAATACCCACCCACTTGTGTAACTGTCTAAATATTTAATCAATCGTTTGAAGGACATATAATGTACAGCAGAATAAAAATTGGGGGTCAACCTGGGCGGAGGCCAACACTCGCTCGGACATCATCATTTAAAGGACGGATTTTTTCGTTCAAACACCCGTCCAATAAACACTTTTTCTTTTCTAAACCTGATATGAGTGATACAGAACTTATGTAAAGAGAAAGATAGACAGAAAGAAATGACCTTATTGGGATTCGAACCCACAAAAACCCCAGTTTCAAAGTAGCAATTTTGCCCGTTTATGGATACTTCTCAGTTGTATGACACTGGATTGGCCAAGCATATATCACTGCCACACTGAATTACTATGAGACCATGGTGTGTACCAAAAGTCACGTTATGAACATATCTTAGTAAGTTTCTGGTGTTTATTGGCCTATTATTTACAGGACCCAAAGTTAAATAAGTTTCGTGTTTAGATTTGCCCGAATACAACTGCTATTAAAGGTCCTATCATGAGATGATAATCGGTTAGCATGCACATTAAACAAAAATAAATAAATAGATTAACATATCGTCAAAACAGTTCTCCTATGCTATGATGATCATTAAGATATCTTTGTTTGTCTTCTGTAATCTTTAGATAACTTGTGGATGAAATCAATTGATTCCTATCGTATGTTGGAAAGATTGACAAATTCAAACAAAAGCAAACCAAATCTTCAACAAGAAAGAGATAACACTATCAGGTAAATCGCAATTTAATTGTAAATTTCAAATTTGTAACGTTACCAAGTCAATGACCCCATGCCTGCATTGTTTTATGGTAACGTTACCAAGTCAATGACCTCATGCCTGCATTGTTTTATGGTAACGTTACCAAGTCAATGACCCCATGCCTGCATTGTTTTATGGTAACGTTACCAAGTCAATAACCCCATGCCTGTATTATTTTATGGTAACGTTACCAAGTCAAGGCCCATGCGCGCTGTTTTATGGTAATGATAATGCAATAATGACCCCATGCCTGCATTGTTAGTTGTGAGTGACGTCAGTCACACCTACTATAGTACTACGTTTTCAACCTAGGTTCTCCTAGATTTAAAATCGAATAACTTCTCAATAGTGTTAATATGATCGATCAATTGTATATATCTCTACAACATAAGTATACTAGAATGAAGCAAAAATGTTGACAAATCAATGCTGTGTCAAAAATAAATACTTACAAGCTACAAAAATCACCTGTGACATGAAAACATTATAGGACTAAATTTTTTTATGCTATTTTAACTGCTATCGAATGATGTAACTTTTTTTTTTATCACGTGATCACTTTACCATGCGCACGAATATAGTTTGTTTCGATAGAAAGGTGACTCGCCAATAAATTTGATTGTAAATGTGCAGCGTTCGGTCATTTTAGGCTGTTAGAAAACCCCATGCGAAGTTCAAAACAAATCATTGTAACATTGTAAAAATCACATCAATCCAGTGACCTCAGATATCTCCCAGGGTTGTTTCTTGCACTAAATAAATTACCAAAATCTGTATATCTACTATCCGAAATGAGTTCGGAGCCTCTGACCTCTGCAGAAAAATTTGCATAATTACTCCAATCTATAAATAGAGACTTTGTAGATATGGTACAAACCAAAGCGCTGATAGCACTGAGAGATTCCTTTTGTTTATCAAAGTAAATATAATTATTGGTGATCGACTTGCAGCTTTTCAAGCATTCTTTCATTTGTGACACACACAACTTCAGTGCTTTCAGCGCTTTGGTTTTATGGTAACGCTACCAAGTCAAATGTTTTATGGTAACGTCACCAAGTCAATGGCCCCATGCCTGCACTATTTTATGGTAAATATAATACAATTACGTGACCAAGTGACCCCATCACTGCATTATTTTATGGTAGTGATAATGCAATAATGACCCCATGCTGCACTATTTTATGGTAAATATAATACAATTACGTGACCAAGTGGCCCCATGACTGCATTATTTTATGGTAGTGATAATGCAATAATGACCCCATGTCTGCACTGTTTTATCATGCGGGTAAATATAATACAATTACGTTACCAAGTGGCCCCATGACTGTATTATCTTCGAGGAGATACACTTTACCCCCAAAATGGTAAAATATGAAAAACTGGAAAAATATGAGAAAAAAAATAACAATATTTTTTTTCTTGTAAGACATTTTTTCTTTTACTTATGGTCTTATAGTAAATACACTTACCACTTGTGAAGAGTTTAGTAGTTACTATATGACACACACACACTTTATCTCAGATTACATCAACATGTTGTTATCTCTATGATGATATCCCACTCATTTTTTTTTGATTCGCCTACGCAGTCATGGGCTAAACTGCGGTAGGCCATTTGTAAAACTAGGGCCAGTTTTCAGAAAGATTAATTAGTCTTTGCCTGCACATCTAAATCCTCTCTTAAAATATTAGGGAGTAACCTGCCTGACTGTTTTCTGTAATATTAACACTTGTTATCCATAATTCTTTCAGGTTTTTATTGCACATTCCTTATAAAATGAGGTTTACTGAATTTAGGGAGTATGCATATTAGAAATGAAATCAATACCATAAACGTAAAGTGAAGACACGTGTTTCCTTTGAAAGTTTGTCTCGAGATATGCATGTTTACGAAACTAAATATACATGTATTTCCTGTCTGTGCGATTTATCTGCGACGTGAACACTTCAGAAACCTTCAAATCTTGATAGCTCTTCAAATATTTAGATTAAAGAGACAGGTTTCTTTAATAATTGCCATGATCTTGCGTTATTGCAGGCTTAATTGTTATTGTACAGCCATGCTTCTTTAAGAGTATTGTGATTGACTTTCGCCCCCGTGACAGTGCAGAATCAGTGTATAATCCTGATCTGCCCGAACCCCCACCAATGTATATCTTATTTTCGTTTTACTTTTATAACTACAGGCGCAGTTAATTGGCTTTGTGTCATCTCTTGCGTGGCTCTTGAAGTTGCCAATGATGTAAATCCCTACCATGAGCCGGAATGTTGTCGGAAATGTGTCAAAATTTCAAAGTTTATTAGGTAAATCAGCAATACATATTGCTTTTGACCATTTACAATTTGTGAATCAAACGGAATATGACAAAGACATTATACATATATATCTATATAATCATATACGTTCAAATACAATTTTATGACTAAGCAGCAATAACATCAAGGGTATTTTTTCGTATTTTCAGAAATTTAGCAGTTTTTATCAAGGAGTTTTTATTATTATACTATTCATAAAGTAATTTAACTTGTTAATAGTTGGCCAACTTATATTACCGAAATATTTATAAGGATATCTGAATATTTTTGACAACACATGAAAAAATGATACTCAGTTTCCACAAGATTACTAGTACATAATTTACAAATTCTGTCTTCAGAAACATGATATATTCGGACTTCAATTTCAAGACAATGTGAACTAAGTCTAAAACGTGTAAACATTTTTCTAAGATCAACGCTATCAATCTTATCTAAATACTCTTCAAAGCAAAGATCAACTTTAAATTTAGAAAACGTATAAAGTTTTGGTAAAGTATTTATTGATGTGGTCCATTCCTGAATATACTGATCTCTGAGACATATTTTCATTAAAGGTAAACAATTAAAAGTTCTAACACATTCAACTCTTGCATTGGTATACCCAAGATGATCAATAATAGAATGTATTCTTTTGGCCTAACATGTGCTATTTAATTTATTTCATTGCAATGCATACATTCCGTAAATTAATATTACTCATTATTTTAAACCAAAAATTAAGTGATCGTCCCATACACAAAAGTGAAAACGGACTACCATACTATCAAACAGTTGAAGCATTGTTTAATCGAATTTACTCGATCATATAAAGATAATAAGGTACCGTAAGCTCTCAGTGCTTGTCGGAAATGAGAAATCTTTGTATCATAGTGCATACTTAACGTTCTGTATAAATTCGGAGTGCATGGACCATTGGTGCCTTACAGTTTGTAAATAACAAACATCAGGGACTAATCAGCAGTCTAGTAACGAAGAAAAAGTGAACAATCCGCCATAAGCAAGAGCAATCGACCATTAGTCGATAGTATTTTCTTACGACACAGCAACCTGTCATTAAACTGATCGGCAAGTTAATCGACCATTACATTATAATTTTTTTTTGCACCTTTTTAAGGTCTGTCGTCGTGTGCATTCTTGATAGATGTGACAATCACACCTACTCCTTTTGTGTCACTGTAGCTGTAGGTTTCACAGACGTGGCACGTGCATGACACCACACCCAACAACCGTAACTATACTCGGCTATCCACGGCTTACCTCGGAAAACTTTCTCCTTCGTTATTAACAGAGTTATCTCCTCCTCTGTACTTAAACGATATTGAGACACATTTACAAGAGAATACGAATAAAGGCGTTACAATAGATCAAATATCTATATGTATGTTGTTATATGCAGACGATGCAGTGCTGTGTTCAGAATCAGCAGAAGGCTTACAAGAATTAATAAATAAACTTGAAGTATATTGCTCGAAATGGAACTTACATGTTAATACAGACAAAACTAAAGTAGTAATATTTAAGAAGGGAGGTAATACACCACAAAATTTAAAATTCACATTTTCTGATAAAGACATAGAAATTGTCACCCATTTCAATTATCTGGGATTAGTCTTTTCTAGTGGCGGGTCATTTATGCCGGCAACTAGAACTTTAAAAGATAAGGCATTAAGAGCAATGAATTCATTATTTAATGTTACTCGTGGAAGAGAATTACCAATTAACATTATGTTTAATTTGTTTGATTCATATGTTCTTAATTCTTAACTACGGATGTGAGGTATGGGGCTACCTTAAGGCTGATTGCTTAGAAATTGTTCATAGAAAATTTTGTAAATGGCTGCTGAATGTTAAATTATCTACAAATACTTTAGCTATATATTCAGAGTTAGGTAGATATCCACTGTACATAGCACGGAATGTTAGAATCGTTAGATATTGGCTAAATTTATTTGGGGCAAAGCGTGAGAATGCATTGTTAAATAATATTGTAAAATTCCATAGGAGAGAAATCATCGAAAATGATAATATAGTTAATTGGTCGTCAAAAATAAGAAATATCCTGCAGCAGGCTGGTTTTAATGATGTTTGGTTATACCCAGAGTCGGTAAATGTTAATATGTTTTGTATAATCTTATTAAATCGCCTCAAAGATATCTATTTTACCCATTGGCAAGCAGGTGTAAGCGAAAGTACGTCATTGTATCTTTTCAAAGAAATTAAATTCAGTATGGAAAGATCCTCATATCTACATTTATTAGAAAATAGTAATCACAGAAATATAATTGCACGGTTAAGACTTTCTTCTCATAATTTATCAATAGAATCTGGTAGACATAGGCAAATCGCAAGACATGAAAGGAAGTGCAACTTATGTAATAGAAATGATATAGAAGATGAATTTCACTTTATTCTTATTTGTCCATTTTATACATGTTTACGATCAAAGTACCTACCAAAATATTATTCAAACAGACCAAATATGTTTAAAATTTTGGAACTTCTGAGCACTGAAAACAAAGAATTATTAACTAAATTAGCAATTTATTGTAAAAAAGGATTTCAGCTTAGAGAAAATACACTTAATTTTTCAGTATAATACTTATTAACTTTCCAAAATTTTGATAAATAATTATACATCTGGATATTAAAGTCAGCTGGTTATAATGTCACTCTCACATATCTCACATTATTAATAATATAATTATAGTTCACCATGTTGCATGCTTTGTATTTTTTGCTTTTGTGACGATGAGCTTTGTGCTTAAGTCAAATAAAGATTCTGTTCTGTTCTGTTCTGTTATTCGTTAATTGCTAGAATAGTTTGCACATAGGTTTCTTTTCCCTTTCTTTGTTTCGTTATAAAGTAGCTGGTAACACATTAGTTGAATTTTCATTCCGTTCTTTTTAAAAGTCAATATATAAAGTTATTAACAATATATGCTTTGCTATTTTTATGAAAGCATAATTATGTATTTTGATAGCAATTTATATCCTAAAAATGTCAAATCATGTCTCTGAACTTGGTGAACAGGAAATTTTTGTTGTAATTAGTTTGATAAATGTGTTTGTTTGTTTATTGAGTTTAACGTCCCGCCGTCTAGATAAGTTTACAGCAACGTGCATCCACGATTGTTATTGAAAGTGATATGGAAATAAGAATGTTAAATATTAGGGTGTAAATATCAATTACACAGATACAAATATTCCTATATAGAGAAAAGCCAAGTACCACACTCCGATCATTATCTACGGAAAATTCCGGATATATACGAAGTAACACGATTGGTGTTAGCTTAATAACGGCAATATGAGCTTGAATTTTAAGAATATAATCAATGACATATGCCACCGTTACATTAGTTCACGACATGTCTAGATCAATGACGTCAGCAAGTTGATATTTGCCATAACTCCTTGCTGTTTTATTTCTGTATTAAAAAGTCTTGTTAATTAAAAAAAAAAAATCTACTCAAAATGGAGTTTTACCTATTTTCTTTGGAGACACATATCCGGAAATGATAAAGACATGTATCCTCCCCACAACCTGATGAGGGCGCAGGGTTACCATCGCAACAGCGGCCAGCGCTTATCAAGTCTTCCAGACCATTGAATCTCAGAATTTTCACCACGACCGACTCATTTTGAGATCTTGATATTAACTGAAAAACAAATGAAAATCAGATTAAACCGGATGCTAGTAGCGGTTATCATCATAAGTATTAAATAATGTATGGAAGTCCGGTTACTGTAAGACATTAATTTCCGTGGATACCTATATTCGTGGATGACTTCTTATTCGAATCCCGTAAAAAAAACTATTCATTTAGTTTAACTCCAGTTTTGTAGAACATGCATCCATGAATAAAAGTACCCACAAAAATTACTTTATTACACATTCCACGAAATTAAATGACAACGAAGAAGAATGATTTTACTGTATATGTCCTATATGATCATAGTCTAAAATGCTGAAAATCAACTTGTCATGTCAAACAAACCCCTGTTTGGACTTGAACCTTCTGTTTCCCGCACTCGAAAATAACGTTATGTTGTGTTACTTGTAAATTAAAATATGTAGCCATTCATTTATAATGATAAAGAATAAAACGAAAAAGGAGATAAAACATACCCTGATGTAACACATTTGAATAGTTCATTTTGCCAAACGGGTGTAGGGTTTTAAACTTTGTGAAACTAATAAAAGGCAAGAACAGGCTACTGATATATTTTACTTTGAGATAAGGTTTTGCATTGCTTTCTCCTCAACTCAAAATGATTGTTTGTTTTCTTGCGGAAAACGCCCAAGTCAATAGCGCCAAGCAAGGGGGATAAACCAGTGCCATTGTAATGAAATTAGTAAATCATTTTCGGGGATCGAACCCACGGCTACCGATTACACTGTGGACACTGTAATGTATCGTCCACCAGTTACATGACGGAAATTCAATGCATTGGCCCCCGGTTAAACGACGGACACTCTAGTGCATCGGACGGACATTTTAATGCATTGGCTCCCGGTTATACGACGGACACCCCAATGCATCGGACAGACGACGGACATTCTAATGCATTGGGCGGACGTTCTAATGCACCGGTCCCCAGTTATTCGACGGGCACTCAAATGCATCGGACTACGACGGACACTCTTATGACCGGACGGACGTTCTAATGCATTTGTCCCCGATGATACGACGGGCACTCCAATGCATCGGACAGACATTCTAATGTATTGGCCCCTGGTAAAACGACGGATACTCTAATACATCGGACGGACGACGGATACTCTAATACATCGGACGGACGACGGATACTCTAATACATCGGACGGACGACGGATACTCTAATACATCGGACGGACGACGGATACTCTAATGCATCGGACGGACGACGGACACTCTAATGCATCGGACGGACGACGGATACTCTAATACATCGGACGGACGACGGATACTCTAATACATCGGACGGACGACGGATACTCTAATACATCGGACGGACGACGGATACTCTAATGCATCGGACGGACGACGGACACTCTAATGCATCGCACGGACGACGGACACTCTAATGCATCGGACGGACGACGGATACTCTAATACATCGGACGGACGACGGATACTCTAATACATCGGACGGACGACGGATACTCTAATACATCGGACGGACGACGGATACTCTAATACATCGGACGGACGATCTAATGTATTGACCCCCAGTTATACGACGGACACTCTAATGAATTGGCTCCCGGTTAAACGACGGACATTCTAATGCATCGGACGGACATTCTAGTGCATTGGCAACTGGTTACATTATCGTATATCGATCACCGGGACCGGTGTCCAAAGCTATTTCAGCAAGATTAATATCTGGTTTTAGAATATACATCAATGCATTTCTATATATAGGTCAACTAAAATGATGGATAGAATAAGATAATGAAAGGTGGTAATGTGATGAACGATTTGATGTTTACAAATAAGTACGTGACTTTTCTGTCAGTGTATCTTATTATCTGACCGAATAGCAAAGTGACAAATAAATGTTATGCAAAACCCTGTAACTCATTTAGAGATCCGATCAATTCGATGTCTTATCTACAAAAGTTGAACTCATTACATCGGAATGTTCTCGATTTTATTTGATCATTGATATTTTACCATACGTCACCGGAACTTTCTGATACAGCTGGATTTATTGTTGAAGTACTGTTCAAAGGTAGATTATCAGAGAGCTCTACGATAATCTGCCTTATGCCGAGTCCGCTGACACGGACCTCCAGCGGAGGCTTCACATCTCCGCCCGTCTCCGCCCCTCCGATTCTGATCTAATTGCACTTAGTTCATTTCTTAATTAACCAACTCTTGATAATGTTAAATTTTGCAAATTCAATTTTCGAACTGAATTTATGCTTAAAAATGTAAAAAATATTTTTTCGAACATTCGCATTATATAATTATTTTTTAAATATCATCTTTTTTTTTTAATATATGCATATATTGAATGTAATATATCTATTAACATTTCAATGTGTATTCATTTTAAAAATTAAGTTTTTTTCCATACGGAAATAGTTCCGTAAACAAATAAAGTCATTCTTTACCGATATTACCGTGAAATTTGCCTGTATCAAGAAATATATATACATTTAACTGCTTTGTTTGCAAAGCTGCCATATTGTTTTTGTACGTTTGAACAAACGCCATACTAAATTAAATGCATAATCTGATATACCGGTAATATAATAAAACTGGACAATAAGAAAGTCGGTAAACACATTTACAATACAGGAGCTGTAGAAATATTGTTTTCCCTTTGTAAAGTCAAATTTTGCCGAAGTATTTATATATAGTGATTTTACTTGTTTAAATAAATATGTATATTATTTTAAAGCGATGTTTATTTTATGGTAAAATCAAAATGAATCCTTCTTAAAATAACAGTTCTGAATAAGTCTTTACGACTGAGTGAGGAATTGAATTTCTCCTCTATTCTATCAAATTGATAATATGTAACTGTGTATACTTTGTCCATAAACAGAAGGCCGATTAGCCCTTCTGGCTTTCAATGGACGAATTATATTATCAACATGATCAAATTTGTAAAATTGTCTTATCGTGATGTAGTACAAAATAGATACTTTTTTTATCATATATTAAAATAGATGTTGTTTTAACTGTAACATAAATAAATGAATTGCCCCATTGTCTGTAGAAAAGAAATATATTTCGCCAAGTATATTAATTAATTAAGGAGAGATTCCATTATCGCAACATAACTACATGTTTCTACACCGAAAGCATCAGTTTGATAAACAATCTTAATTTTTTTTGATTACACACTCTACAAACATGATTAATAAAGAAATATGCTGTACGTATATATTCATGTTGACATAATTAAAATGAGGTTATACTATACATGTATATATTATTATGAAATTAAGCAAATAAATGAAAATACTTACAGAAACAAATATGAGAAATAAAATTCCTCGAGATATGTCCCACCTCATTTCAACTTACATTCAATATTTATTTTTTTGGAAACAATTCTAAATTACATCGAAAAATATTTCTAAAATTTGGAGACAGATCGGGAGCCCCTTAAATCATCCACGACCGAATGGCACTGCGAGTTCAGCGACGCGATTATCAAGAATAATTTCAGTTATCTTCAGAATTTGGTTTTCAATCAAAATAGTGAATTTCATAGTGGGGGCTTGCTATGATTTCCACGACACCAGAGCTATGTAGAGTCCGCACCCATTGATAACAGACACAAATCGATCATGGGTGTGTTGATTTAACGATCACCGCCGACTGATAGGTGACTTCAAGTACTCTTCACAGTTTGGGGTTTAAAATATAAAAACATGAAAAATGATTGTGTAGGCGCGGTTATCATTTGTTTGTTTATAACTTTGCACAGTCATTTCATATCTATCAGGTCTTAATCAACTTCTACCGTTATAATTAAACATTACTATGAACTGGGCACATACCTTACAGTCATTTCAATAAAGTTCGAAAAAAAAATAAATGATTTCAATATATTATTTTTTATACCAAAAATTGAATAGGCAACTAATATTCCGGGGAGCATATATTATCTTCTCATAAGTGAAGCATTCTCTATTTCCCTCTTCAACTCCTGAATATTATTTTTAATTTACAAGTAACACAAGATTTACCGAGTCGTTGTTACCAACGTTACAAGGTCCTATGACTTCCGGTCGTAATGATCTTTGAATTTTAAAAAGAAAATAAGTTACTATCTTGTCATGACCACCATTTTAAAATAATTAAAACATATATTTACATTCAAATTACTCATATAATACGTTTTGAGGTTTCACAGTAAAATACTCGTCTATGTTTCAGTAACTATTCTTAAATGTGAAAATATTTAAATCTATTAATACTGACTCAAGAGAAAATCAAAATTATATTCTCCAGAATTGAATTTGTTTGTAATGATACAGATATCAAGATTTTGAAAATATCAATTTAAGATGTCTCGTTCGTGAACACAGGTCTGTTTTTCTGGTGCATAATTTCATACATTAAACCTACCTCTTGCTTTGTCTGAATCATAATGTCATTTACTTGAAGCATCCTCGTGTTTTGTCTGGAACATGATGCCATATACTAGAACTATCCTCGTGTTTTGTCTGGAACATATGCCATATACTAGTCCTCGTGTTTTGTCTGGAACAAATATATCTTATTTTGTCTAGAACATAATGTCATATACTTGAACCATCCTCGTATTTTTCCTGTATTTTGACGGAATATAATCTTATACCATTCTCGTGTTTTGTCTGGAACACAATATAGTCACATAATTAAAGTCATACTTGAAGCATTATTGTGCTTTGTCTGGAACATAATGCATATTAATGGAACATGATGACATATGTTAGAACCATCCTCGTGTTTTGTCTGGAGAATAATGATCTAAACTTGAACCATCCTCGTGTTTTGTCTGGAATATAATCATCTGTACTTGAAGAATCCTCGTGTTTGGATTGGAACATAATGTCATATACTAGAACCATCCTCGTGTTTTGTCTGGAATATAGTAATCTATATTTGAACCATCCTCGTGTATTATCTGGAACATTATGTCATATACTTGAACCATCCTCGTGTTTTGTCTGGAACATGATGTCATATATTAGAACCATCCTCGTGTTTTATCTGGAATATAATGTCATATACCTGAAGCATCCTTACGTTTTAATTGGAACATGATGTCATATATTAGAACCATCCTCGTGTTTAATCTGGAACATAATGTCAAATACTAGAACCATCCTCGTGTTTTATCTGGATCATAATGTCATATACTAGAACCATCCTCGTGTTTTATCTGGATCATAATGTCAAATACTAGAACCAATCTCGTGTTTTATCTGGATCATAATGTCATATACTAGAACCATCCTCGCGTTTAATCTGGAACATAATGTCAAATACTAGAACCATCCTCGTGTTTTATCTGGATCATAATGTCAAATACTAGAACCAATCGTTTATCTGGAACATAATGTCAAATACTAGAACCAATCCTCGTGTTTTATCTGGATCATAATGTCAAATACTAGAACCAATCCTCGTGTTTTATCTGGATCATAATGTCAAATACTAGAACCAATCTCGTGTTTTATCTGGATCATAATGTCAAATACTAGAACCAATCTCGTGTTTTATCTGGATCATAATGTCATATACTAGAACCATCCTCGTGTTTTATCTGGATCATAATGTCAAATACTAGAACCATCCTCGTGTTTTGTCTGGATCATAATGTCAAATACTAGAACCATCCTCGTGTTTTATCTGGATCATAATGTCAAATACTAGAACCAATCTCGTGTTTTATCTGGATCATAATGTCATATACTAGAACCATCCTCGCGTTTAATCTGGAACATAATGTCAAATACTAGAACCATCCTCGTGTTTTATCTGGATCATAATGTCAAATACTAGAACCAATCTCGTGTTTAATCTGGATCATAATGTCAAATACTAGAACCAATCTCGTGTTTTATCTGGATCATAATGTCAAATACTAGAACCATCCTCGTGTTTTATCTGGATCATAATGTCAAATACTAGAACCAATCTCGTGTTTTATCTGGATCATAATGTCATATACTAGAACCATCCTCGCGTTTAATCTGGAACATAATGTCAAATACTAGAACCATCCTCGTGTTTTATCTGGATCATAATGTCAAATACTAGAACCATCCTCGTGTTTAATCTGGATCATAATGTCAAATACTAGAACCAATCTCGTGTTTTATCTGGATCATAATGTCAAATACTAGAACCATCCTCGTGTTTTATCTGGATCATAATGTCAAATACTAGAACCATCCTCGCGTTTAATCTGGAACATAATGTCAAATACTAGAACCATCCTCGCGTTTAATCTGGAACATAATGTCAAATACTAGAACCATCCTCGTGTTTAATCTGGAACATAATGTCAAATACTAGAACCAATCTCGTGTTTTATCTGGATCATAATGTCATATACTTGTAGCATCCTTGTGTTTCGTAATGAAAAGGCACATTCTAGTGTTGTGTCATTTTGTTTTTACTCACAGTTTCAGTGAGGTATTCTAGCGGGCAGGGATTTCTAAAGGTTTGCACGCAAGTACTTTAGACTCTTTAAGATAACTTTAAGATATATGAATTAAAAATCACAATGCTCGTTTTAAAGATCTAGCTTATGATAGAACATTACTTTTTTTTTATAGAATTTATTAAAAGACGTGTCATTAAAAATTAAGAAAGATTTTATTTCTAAATACTTACAGAGGATATTTAAGTAATATTTTCTGAATATTTAATCACAATTTGTAATTATGTATTCTAAAAGATACATGGGAAAATACTAAGAAACATGCAACGAGAGGTTTCCTTTATTTTTTTTAGATTCATTTCTATAAAGACTTTTTTGATAATATAATAAATATATTATACCTTTCCAAGTTTTTTCTTGTTTTTTTATTAAACTTTTATTTTATTGAAATTTTAGCTACATTTGCATAAAAATACTATAATGTGATTTTTGGAACCTTCGAGAATTGGAAAATATACCTTCAATAATGTCTAATAACTCTTAAGATCTGAGGTTCCTTTAACATTCTACTTAAAATGAATGAGGTCTTCCAATTTCTTTTCATGCTAAAACTTAAAACTTCTATTTCTTGTTCCTAGGTCCAGATTGTTTCTCCCGACAAAAACAATCTATACCTTGCTGTAAGTAGAGAGAATGCAATTAGTATTTTTGTTAATTAAATGTTTTATTTTTCCTTTCGAAATATACTCCGATCATTTTCACAAAACAAAACCAAAAAAAAAAAAAAAAATGCTCAAAAATGAAGAAAAAAACACACAAAATTGGAAATAAAATACTAAAACAAATTTGAACACTGATCAGATATGTCGGAAAGAAAAAGTATATTTAAATTAACGAGTGCTTGAATCCACACTTCCTGTTACAGATGAGTATGTATATAAATCTGTCAGGGTTTGAACCCACAATAATCCGTCTGTCATTTTTGATGACATTTTTGATAGACAAGTTTATACTTGTACTTCAAGTAATTGATTTTAATAAATAATGTAGACTGAATTTGTCATTTTAGTTGTTAATATCTTCAAAGTATTTATTTCCTGCAATATTATTTGTTACGTGTATGTGTATGTATCCACATTTTTTCTACAAATATCTTTAATGATCTGGACGTCCTTTGATAAAACAGATGCATGCAATCAGGCGTAGTTGGAACATGTGCGCGTTACCTAGCTATGCTAACACGACTCAGTGTGTATTTCTAAAGCTCTATTTTTAATCTATAAGGTGGGACGAAGTTTAGCCTTCAAATTGAGATGAACATATTTAGGGGACTACTAAAATCTATCAAAATATCTTTCACTGAAAACTATTGAATGGTGAAACTTATTAGAGTATTGAGGTTAAAAATGTCATAAGGAGCACAGTAAGCGATAGAGAAATTAATATTTTCAATTAGTGATTTGCAACATTTAAACTTGCCAGAAAAGTCACTGCCTTATCATTCATGTTTCCTATATTTTTTTTAATTAGCAAGAATATGCCAAATTCATTTTTTTTGTTTAACAGGCTATTTCATATGCACGTAAATATTATAATGAAAATCAAATATAGTGTAAAACTACTTTTTCATGAAGATTTCTCGCACACAGACAATATTTTTGCCCTTAGATGTGCTTCTTTGCGAATGTGTTGCAATTTTCTGATGATGAATTGAATAGTAGTGTTTCTATTTCAATTATGTTTACCATTATCCATGAGATCAGGGACTACCCAGTGTGTATAAAGACCCTGATGAGATCAAACATTGATGCTATATACAATCATAGTTGGAATGTACAGTTTTGACAATAAGAATAAGTAGCTGTTCTAAAGTACACGTATACGTTTGTATATATGTATATGATCACATATAAAGTACAGAGATGGGCACACCATAGCAAGATTGTATTGGTAGCAGATATCATGGGAATAAAAATTATACCATCTTTCTTTACAGTTATATTAAGCTCAAAGTAACGCAGCAGCAGCAGCAGCAGCAGCAGCAGCAGCAACAACAACAACAACAACAACAACAACAACAACAACAACAACAACAACAACAACAAAACACACCCAGATTGTCGTATGTTTGTTGTGTGTAACGTCCCACCGACAGTATTTCAATCATTTGGAGACCATGTCTACTTGAGACAGATATAGTGATGCCATACTGCAGTATCACGCATGTGGCATGTGGCATGATACCACACCCAGTCATATAATTATCCTGACACCGGGCTAACCAGTCCTGCAACTACCCTTATATGCTGAGCACCAAGCAAGAGAGCTATAACAGTACCATTTTTTTTCGACTTTGGTATGTCACGGCCGGGGATCGAACCCACGACCTCCCGCTCCCGAGGCGGACGCTCTTACCACTCGGCCTTTGGAGAACTTTGCTTATTGTTTCAAACAGGGGGTCATACTTCAGTACTACGCTGGTCAATGGGTTGGGCATTTATAACTCCTGATCTGTCACTCCAGGAGAACCCTATATTTTTTTATCCAGTCCAAAAATTCGTCATTCAAAATGTAAATATGTAAATAGGTTGCAACAAGAACTGGTAGGTCGAGATAGGTTAAAGAAATGAGTAATACCAGATTGCAAAATTCTCACATGACTATTAGTCGACGGATTTTTTTTTGCAATATTAACATGCCGCCATGTCTGACAAAGTATTTTTGCGTTAAGACATCACTGAAATTAAACATACATTGACCCTTGTTCAAATTCTTGTGACATAAAGATAACATAAATGGTATTTGAAATAAAAGCAATCAAAATTGATTGGTAGTTTAGCAGAAATGTCTCTGAAAAACTTGCGACACTTATAAATGACCCGTGCTCTTGATGAATGAAGGTCAATTTCACACAAACTTATACTTGGCCACTTACGGACAGCGGATAACTTGATAATTGACCGCTGAATTCGACGAATACCACTATCTCCAAGGTAGGAATGACCTGCAGAGATCTAGGGACCAAGGGTTCGATGACAAATGTGATAAATGATAAACAGGCATAGTTCATTATAATGAAAATGTATTGATCCTACTTTTCCCATTAAGTGCGACCAGAGAAATTATTGCGAAATCAAAATTCATATGCGGCGATATTGTGTGCTCGGAGGGTTAATGAAGATCATGGCGGAAATTAGGAATTCCAAGGGTATGTGTGGGTCTTGCTGTAGGGTCGGCTTAAAGATAAGACTTACCATTTGATTTAAATCCAAATATACTAAATGCCTAAGTTTACTTTTCCCACGATAACAGCTGGTCATTCATGACACAAATTGTGTATTTGTGGATTTACTTTACTGGACTCACGTTTATACAATCAAATAAACCCACTTAAATATATGCACATGTGTGCATATACAGCCCTCATGTTTAGATCTTTGGGAAAAACGTCTCTTTATATAGGTGTCTACCTATTTCATAATTTCTATTCACTGAATATACTCATGCAGTTGCACAAACAAGTGTGCACCTAGCGTTTGCAATCAGTTCCCGATAAGAATTACAATTTCTAAACAAAAGTGCACACTATATTGGTAATACAAATGTATTCATTGTTTATACCAAACAGTGCATAATTTCCTTTTTTAATTTCTGTGTTTTAAGTGTCCATTCCCATGGAAGTCATCACCTTGATATATGGAATAAATGAGCTGGGCTACAGTAACGAAAAGCTACAGTACCTAAAAGGGCTAACATAAGGTTAAAAATTCACTGGACGGCGCTTTTGGTTGACTAAATCATTGATAATGCATATAGTTTAAGGAAAAAATCACTAAATACATTATTTGAGTATTCTGCTCAACTTTCAAATAAATATTGGACATGAAAAATCTTCACTATTTTGAAACATGAACCCTATGAAACGATATCTGCGTAAATATACTTGTACAAAACAGCCGGTGACACCATTATATTCAAGAAACAAAACTTTATCATGGGAATTTACGGAAATGCGTCGGCCATTATCGGAAAGGCTCACTGGTAAGCAAATATGCAAAAAGTACCAAAAGTTCGCGGGGTAAAAGGTCATCGATGCAAAGAGGATGCGTAGGGATGATATGTATATCTAGATGAAATATTGGATAGTTTTAGGCGTTTTTTTTTTACATAAAAAACTTTTCCCCGTGGTATTAATATTTGAAATCACAAAATAGGCATGAGGAACTGGAGGCATTATTGCTTTGTATAGGATAGATCACGAGTAACCGTTGGCTATGAAATTTGGAGGCGAGCATAACGAGCGGTTACTCGTGGTCTATCCGACCTAGACCACAGACATTAGACATATACACAGTCATAAAAAATAAATACGTACACGCACATAAATGGCGTTAACAAATATACCAAAAATGACGAAATAACTCTAAACAACATGGTTTATAAGAGGAATGAGCTGAAATATATACTATATATAAACTCGCCAATTTATTAAATCATTTCTACGGTTAAAGGCTAATTCAGTAATTGTGTACAGTTTTAAGTATTATTTCACTACACCCTAGTGTCTTTTCTAATAATATTTTTAAATATATATCCTCAAAGGTTAGACATTTACAAATGATATGTAGACATCATCACCATCATCATCATCATATACATATGAGCGAAAATCATCATTTTTGTTTCAACTTACCGGGTATATATCGTCAGTCAATAGGGTAATACTTTAGATCAACCATATGTACTATTTTCTACGATCTATTTCACGTTGGCCTTAACATATCGCGATGATTGCAGGACTTGAGAATTTCGTGCATATACTAAAATAGTCCTTGTGTGTTAAATACCTCCAGTACAAGGCTCTGTAGGATACACGTGCATTAGACACCATGGCTGGTAAAATCAATGTATCCAGTAAAGCATTTTTGGTTGATTCCTTGGAAGAAGTTTCAATAACCCAATTAGACTGTCTTCCGACCCAGGACATTTTTCAAATTGATGCTGTAAACATCACTAGCTACACGAATGTCAAAGGGACCGCCGTGGCCGAGCGGTTACAGTCGTGGACTACAAACCTCTCAGCCCCTCACCGCTGTGGGTTCGAATCCCGGTAGGGACTTCGGATTTTTCATGTGAGGAAGCCTTCCAGCTGGCTTGCGGTAGGTCGGTGGTTCTACCCGGGTACCTCTGTGTTCTCGGGGTCTTCCTCCACCTGTAATTAGCTGGACGTCGCTATATGATTGAAATACTATCGCAGTGACGGTAAACCCCAATACAACAACAAAAACAACAACAACGAATGTCAAAGCGGACACAACCAAGCAATTGGGCGCCTTCCTTAGACTACCTGTCACCAAGCTCGAATTCCACGCTAAGTACTTATATACGTAGGGGTGAATTTAATCATTCTGTTTTTTTTTCTAATAAAACTACTCCAAAATTTCGTCTCATTATAAATACTTGTTTGTCAGTATGGTAAATATCAGCTTAGTCAGTAGCTTAAATATTTCGTAAAACAGGAATTCAGGCTAATCTAAGAATCTAACTGATTTATCCCTAAGTATTAATAGTGGAATTCGAGCCAGAACTGCAGGAAAATGACTCGGGTAAATGTACATGCAATGTTATACGTTAGCAACATTGGTATTTGTTAAACTATTTTTTCTTTTCTTTTTCTTTGGTTATTTTAAAAAAAAAAATCAAACACAAGGTTTGTATTTTTGTGAATTTGTTATTGCATCTGTGAATGAATTCAACCATTTTGTCTCGTTTTTAGTTAAAATCTGGCATCGCCCACTGAAGAATCGATATGCACGAGTTAAAAGTGACTGAAATAGACAACGCTTTAATAACCGTGATCTATACGATATAGACTACGGCTATGCTTGTCTGTGATTGGTGGAATAAAGTAGGCCGTGGTCTCACCATTGTTGAAGTAATAAACAATACCCAAGAAGCACGGGGAACTAGAACTCTGCATGGTTGCCTGCATGTAAACAAGCGTGTCTAATGTCAGTCTCCTACAGCTTACTGTAAATAGCGAGAAAAGCGTGCAGCATGATTGTTCATGAAGTTCCGAGTGCTTTCGAATGCGATCGGATATTTCCGCGGATTGTTTCCGACCATGTTAGGTAATCTCCGTATTCGTCCGCAGTTGGTTTTGTATTTTCCTATGTTCATATGTTCATATAACTTTGTCTGTTGCAATATTTCGACTTTTATAGAAATATATATGTTGCACGCTTTCACACAGTGTTTCTGTCGAGATTAGTTGAGATAAATGCTGGACGAATATATCTTAAAATACCTTCAAAAAATATTGACGTTCGGACCAAAGGTTGTTTTTATGTTATTATTAAAACTCGCCAAGAATTAAAAATATAGTAAACATTTTGTATCCAATATATCTGTACTACATTTTTTAATATGTAAAATCTGAGAAAAGAAACATTGATTATCTTTTACAAAAGATATTTGGCACAATGACATAGTTGAAGAGTAAAAAATATGAAGTTTCTCGCTACGCGCCATTGAAGACAGAGTTAAAGTATCAAAGGTAGATCTAGTTTAAAGTTCATTTTTGTTCAATCTCACTAAAATCATATCCTAATTTGCACTCCTCTACTATCCGCAGTTAGGATCTGACAACATCGCATTATGGGTCACGTCAGATTGACCTTTAAAGTAATTTATATGCATAAACAAGGGTTCGATTTTAAACCAATTAAATAGCGCGTTTCCAATTCACTTCGGTAAAACATTTGTCACAGGGTGAGAAAAATGTGCAGCTTGACGGGGACTCGAACCCGGAGCCTTTTGCTTACAGGACAAATACTCTACCGAATGAGCTACCGGTCTACCGAATGAGCTACCGGTCTACCGAATGAGCAACTATCTTATTGTGAGATTGATGCGGTTACTCCCACACACTGATATACCGAACGATTCTGTAGCCGCCGATTTGATTGGCTTATACAAAGGTCAATCTGAGACGACCCTCTATACGATGTGGTCAGATCCAGTTAGCAAATGAGATTGCTCCCATGAAACTATATATTAACTATATTTAATAAAATTGATTTATTTTACATCGATGAAAAACAAGTTCTGACAACATATATTAAACACTATTGATGGCTCTAATGACGGCGTAAGTGGTCATTTTTGTAGGCGAACTCCGGAAAATCCACGTATCTGAACAGGCGACCACTGTACCCTCTCACCTACGTGACCAGGAATCGTACCCGGGACACATTGGTGAGAAGCGAGGCGCGTTACCACTACGCTATCCAGGCACCCTAAAGATATCAAAGACATAAAAAATCCTCGCTGTGCATTATAAATGACATAGGTGAATTGCAATAATTATAAAGTTTCCTCGCCATATAAGTGTAAGAGATACAAAGTTTTCTCGTTGTGCGCAATTGACGACGGTGTTGAAGTGGAGGAGATATAAAATTTCGCTGTACGCCATTAATCACAGGGTATAAGTGCAAGACAAGTAGAAGACTGCTGTTGTATCAACCCTACGTTATTCAATGAAATAATTCCCTTTCGTTGATATAATAAAATACCGAGATAAGCTCAGTTTTGAAAGAACTAATAATTTGCATTTTGTTTGAGTTTCCAGGAGGTTTCCGGTGTTTATGTATAAATATTGCGAATCATCGAAATAAAAACAATCCTTAAAATACCTAAAATTGATACATAATAAAAATTTAATGCACGAAAGATGTTACGAGTATACTTTTAAACGTGTGAATTACGAAATTTGCACATACAAGTATTTACACTAGAGTATGTACTTACTATGGTTAAGGACCGAGTCCTCAATATCGATGAACATATAACAATGAAAAACGAATCAAATAATATAAAAAAAATCCTTTTCATCATCATTCAAAAATGTGTTTACTAGGGTTTTCATTAATTTAAAAGTATAACAATCATATTTGGGTTACAGAATCAATCCCTTTGAAAAATAAAATGGACATATGATGCCCAAATATACCAACCACAATATACTTTCGAGAGAAATTGTGAAGTAATTGACGAAGCTCTAAGTGCACACCATCATTTGCAGCTAATAGTATTATATAAATAATTGCATAAATCATATCACGGGTATCAGTTATATTATAAATTTAAACAGGAAAGTAATTTCGATATAGGAATTTTGATAAGATAAAAATAATTAAAAATTTAAAAACCCCAAAAAAAAAAAAAAAAAAAAAAAAAATAAAAAACACCAAAACACAACAAAACAACAACAAAAAAAGAAAAAAAAAAAAAAAGAAAGAAAAAAAACAAACTAAAACAAATATTAAATTTAGCAATACATACATAATGATACGGTTAGGTTTTGGTTTTTTTTTTTAAAAAAAAGCTAATGCTTTTTGTGCAGTTTTAAAAAGCAATATTTATGTAATAACTTTTATGAATTATAAGTATGCAAGACATATCCTTGTAAAAAGCAGATATTTTATATTTTACAGAAAATAAATTTTGTAATTTCTTTCTGTCTAAAAGGCCAAAAAGAACATTATTGTATATTAATCATAATAAAGTTCATTTTACATAATGAATTTTTTTAAGTAAAAAATAACATCTTTTGCATTTTGTTAATAAATATATACTATGCCTATTGGAACAGTTATGTTGACTAAATCAAGATGGTAGATGAACCACGAGTTAAAACAAACCATAAAAGATAAAAATAATGGGTTATATGAAGTAACTATTGCCACTTTTATGAGAAATCAAGCGTTTTTTTCTTTTATAAATTTCATAAAAACGTAACATTTATATTTCAAAACTCAGTACATGTATAAGACAGCCAGATTTTACATATTATAATATTTATAACATTTTAGGAATTTACTGATTAGATAACTATAATTACATAATTACGTATTTTGGTGCATATATTCTATTTATGAGAGGGTCGCTTATATATAAGGTTCCGTACCTATGCAATGATCTCCGTTACATTGTATATATTTGTTTCCTTCAAATGATGTAATTAACATTATTAAATCATTTGAAATATTAAAATTATTAATATATAGTTTGTTTTTTATCCTATGTAGTAAGCACGTATGTCAGCTCTTTGAAGTTTTAAAAAGTTTGCTTAAGCAATAAACCAGGGGCAACAACTCTGCTAGGACAGTGCCAACTATTATTTAGTGACATACGGATTTATTTCCCTGTAAGAGACACGGCCTCGTACGATTACACTGCCTAGAGATTAAGGACATTTCCAACAACATCAGATTTTGTTGTTTACTTTTCATGTGTTAAATTATGACTATTTTTACGGTAAACCATGTTTGTTTTCTAAAATCGAATGTTTAAATGCAAGGTAACATGAATTACAATATTCACCATGCCTTGTTGTTTTGATATTCATATAACCCTTCTCTAACAGGGGCCTCCGTGGCCGAGAGGGTAAAGTCGCTGACTTTAACACTCACTCAACCCCTCACCGCGTGGGCTCGAATCCCGGCAGAGTCATTCATGTGTGGAAGCTTTCCAGCTGGCTTGCGGTAGGTCGGTGGGTCTCCCCGCTCAGTGCATTCAGGGTCTTCCTCCACCTGTAATTAGCTGGACGTCGCTATATATGTCTGAAATACTGTCGAAGCGACGGTAAACTCAAATAGTCAAGTCAAGTCAAGATCTAAGAATAAGCTTCTTCATAGCCTCTAAGTCAAGATCTAGGAATAAGCTTCTTCATAGCCTCTAAGTCAAGATCTAGGAATAAGCTTCTTCATAGCCTCTAAGTCAAGATCTAGGAATAAGCTTCTTCATAGCCTCTAAGTCAAGATCTAGGAATAAGCTTCTTCATTGCCTCTAAGTCAAGATCTAGGAATAAGCTTCTTCATAGCCTCTACGTCAAGACCTAGGTATAAGCTTCTTCATAGCCTCTAAGTCAAGATCTAGGTATAAGCTTCTTCATAGCCTCTAAGTCAAGATCTAGGAATAAGCTTCTTCATAGCCTCTACCTCACAACAAATTATGTTGACCCCTTCATGTACAAATATAAGACTGACTGATATTAGTATTATAAAACAATGAAAAAAATGTGCAGCTTGACCTGGACTCGAACCCGGGGCCTTTTGCTTACAGGGCGAATACTCTACCGACCGAGCTACCCGGCCGCTTACACATCTTTCTACCCTATTGAGAGATTAATGCGTTTATTTCCCCCCTGATACCGAACGATTCTGTAGCTGCTGATTTGATTGGCTTATACAAAGATCAAAAGAGACGACCCCTATACGATGTGGGCAGATCATAATATGTTCGGCCCTCACAGCAAAATGATATATTAGCTACAACATCCATTTTATGTCGGAAGTTTTAAATTACAAGCAACCTGACATTCTCATTGACTGTTTCTGTTTATGCTTAACGCAACATTAGGACTCCCAGTTTTTTTTTATTTACTAGCATGTCTGAAGTATAGAAAATTAAGAAATACATTTTTCGGTCATGAATTTTGACACTGGACAATTTTTTAAAATTAATATAAGTATTAAAATATGATGCAATAATAATAGCATGTGTATATTGTTATATTTTGATAAATAGATGCTAACTGAATAATTGATTATTATTTTATCACATTAGGCAGTGATACATATTTCATTAAAGATGTATTCAGCCCAAGTTTCAAATAAATATTGCATATAAATTATTTTCACTTCTTCTTAAACATAAAACCTATAAAACGATATCTGCGTAAATGTGCTAGTACAAGACTAGGAAAAGCTCGGAAAGGCTAGCTGGTGATTAATTATGCACACACTTAATTAACAGGGCAAAAGGTCATTGGCTGAACAACAGGTTGTCATGGACGAAAATGAAAAGTCTGTGTTAGGAAGAAAAGCCGAAAAGTCACAGAAAAAAAGACATTCCGATGCCCGCAGGGGCAAGATGTGGTTTTCTGTGAAATACTGGATAGTTTGAGTCGTTTCTCAAACTTTTCCCCATTATTGTAATATTTGAAATCAATATAACTATGAGGAATTGGAGGCATTTATGATTTCGTTTGTTGAAGAAAGACAATAACCCCCCCCCCCCCCCAAAAAAAAAAAAATACAAAAAAATACGAGGAACTGGCTGCCATATGTAAACATGCTTGTCTAATGTCGATGTAATGCTGCCAGTCGCCCACAAATAAATGCATATGAGTGAGAAAAATGTGCAGTCTGTTTGTAGCCACATTGAAATTCAAAAGTCGGCTGTTTTTGAACATGATTGTTTGCAACGCTATTCTATGGCAGCACACATTAATCGGACAACAATTCGGAGCTATATTTAGACATCTATATTTATAGACCCCTCCCCCCTCCTTTTTTTAATACGCAGAGAAATATTTTCTGTCTTATCACTAAATGGTGACGGTAATAATTTTCATGTTTATTTCAGTACGATTGCGTTATGGAAGTGGAAACTGAAGATAAATGTGTTGATAGTCGATGCTGGAGATAACGTGTTTCATAAACTGTGATGTAAAACAGAAAGTACACATGCGAAAACATCGCACTCATTTGGAATTATTTTGAACCAGAGCTGGCTGGAATTTCCAGCGACAGGCAACACTATATGGACGAAATTTCGTCTGCATGCAACACTTGGCCCATCAATGCAGTTGTTAAAATAGTCAGGCTGTTCGTCATACGACGTTGAAAGGGGTATGGGCTCGAGTCCCAGCCGGATTATAATTTTTGCATTTTTTTAAAATTATTTTTTTATTTAATATAAGATACACATATTTTTGTTATATTTAATAACATTAATTTACCTATATTAAGTACATGTGGATATTAAATGAAAAGAAAAAAAAAATAGTAATGAAAGTTTGTTGTTTTAGATTTGCTTCCACAGAGTAGGAGTGGCGATATGCTTATTATTAACAGTCCATTGAGACAAGTGGTGTGTTCATCTTTTTTTAATGACCGTGTTTTTTTAAAGCATCGCTTGAACATTTGATCCTCATTTATTAAATTTACTTTGATAAATAAAAGAAATGCGACATCATCATATTAAAAACCCTGTTCTCTCAGCGCTATCGGCACTTTGATTTTCAGATTTTCGTTATGTTCATATAACTTTGTTTCAATCGTTCGACCTTTCTGGGAATATCAGCGTTGCTGTCTATCACAACATACAATTTTCTTTCAAAAAATGGTAGGCATAAATATTTGACCGAACACATCTTTAACATTTCGCTTTATTTCTGCGTAAAAGATGTCTTTTAAGAAAGGCTTTGTAACAGTACGTCCTAATTGAATATCAGTCCATGCAAATCGTATAAAGATGTCAATGGTAGCATATAATTTGTGTACAAAGTTACGACCTCCGTCATCGAGCTTGTTTATATTTCGTTTGTTGTTTTATTTCATTTTTTTATTTGTCAGTGAGAGGATGACATGTAATAACTATGTGACTTATTGACTTACGACTTATTCCCATGAATTTCTTCCATACACGGCCAAATTATGTAGTTCTTGTGCCAGCGGGATATTTTTGTATGTTTCCTTATTATTAACTTAAACTGTATCAGTCTATCTCTATTCTCTAGTTTTATGCGACGAAATTCTTCTCATCTATATATACTGCAGAGGTGGTCAAGTATCTGTTTTCGAATCCATGAAAATGTGTTTACAAAATCTAAAAAAAAACGTATTGACGTATGTACATATAATTATTTTTATTGCCATGGTTACGCCGATTCTTGGGGTATTTTTATGTGGAGTATGAAATAAAAAAGTTCGTTCGCTAGAAAGTAATTTCGAAACCCTTGATTTGATCTCTGCTTTCTAGACTGGCGAAAGAGCGGGAAATAATGATGATAGTAATAATAAAGAAGGAATGATTTCTGCAGTCCGCGCAAACAGACAGACAGACTGAATATTATCTTTCGACTTATACATAGTACATCATCATGATATTCTGCTTTCTAGACTGGCGAAAAAGCGGGAAATAATATCAGGATATTCACATTGCCTTCAGCGTGTAAACGTTTAATGCGACAGGATCACATCGACTCAATGTTGATTCATGAGTACTTGACTTCATTTCTGTATTCATAATGTTTACGACCTCACTACATGTATGATTACGAGCATTATGAAGTAAAAGTAAAGTAAAATACTTTAAAATCAGTACTTAGGCGTTTTTATCTGGATATTATTTTCTTGATGCGTTCAAGCACTTGTAATCTTGTAGAATTGGCCTATTAAAGAATTTACTGTCAGAGATAGGATCTGTATAACTCGACCACAGGAACAAAAGAAAATCATAAAAAAAAACCTTTTAGCCACATTACTTAAACGTTGTTTTTAATGTTTCCCCTACATTGTTTATTATCATCCCGTAAAACCCATATATCATATCGCGTGATCTTTTCTAGATATCTGTTTACTAAATGTATCGCATTTTTGAATTGCTTTAGAAATTTACGAGAGCATCCAACTCTTGTCTGAAATTCCTGAATTTGAGTCAATAAATGAGATGACCGTCGAACACAAATATTTCTAAGCCATTTGGCATGCCTTTCTTTTATCAGTATCGTATGAAATCGACACTCTTTTTGACCAGTTATCTCCCTTGTTGTATATTACCCACCCTCTGCAACAGGCTTATATGTCTTATGATATATTGGCCGTCCACAACGATTATTGTCTTCGATGTCAGAAAATAACCAGAATGCCTTTACCCTATGACAAGTGCTTAAGATGCTCTTGTATACCTCTTAATTCCACCTTTTAGTTCATTCTTAATCAAACTGCACAGATATTAACCGATAAAAAATTACAGCCTAAACTGCCAGAAACCTAAACCTTAAGGTATACCCCCCCACCCCCTAATACCCATATTCCATATTTTGCCACTGGATGGAAATATTTCTATAAAACTTTGTTACTTTGAAGACATCCAAAAATTAAAAATGTTTCATCGAGAGTTTTTCCAAGTTATATTAGATGTAGGGGAGATAATCTGTATTTAAGTTAACATTGAAGTCTATGGGAAATATATAATTTCTGTGAATATGAAAAAAAACTCACGGTGTGCAAGATGCATTATATGAATCAGATTCAAATTCCTTTACCGTTGGAAAATGGAGAAAATCACGTTGTTGTTGTTCTCAGGGGAGATAACTCATGACAACAAAATTATAAAGGGGAGGTAATAAAATAATTTCTGTCATATGTCATAACAGAACAATTTGCCTTTAAGATTTCCACGGATTGACATTTAAAAATCTTATATTGTGAAGTAATATGCATGGCTTTGATGGTTATTATGGGGCATATACATAAACCGGAAGTGAATTACAGGGCATAAGCCTTAATCAGAATCTTGATGAGAAAAAATCATTGATGTGAAAATCAAAGGGCGCCTTTTAAAAAAAAAGCCTTGATTTAAAAATAAACACAAACATAACGAAAAAAAAGAAAAAATATACTCGTAATCAGTCTACTTTATAACCAAACTATAACTAGAGAAATATTCACCTATTGAACGATTTAATTGTTATGTGTCATTACCATTGGTTTTAGCCAAGAGATGCGTGTCTTTAGGCTGTCCTGTTATTTATTAATTTAAACAGCGAGAACTCGCTGCATTAGGAGTCATTTTTTTCTTTCTTCTTCGCACTGCAATGTATTATCGTTATAAAATGATTAAATGATTTGTTCGCTGAAATAAATCTTGATCATGCTTTACCGATATTGGTAAAAAAAAAAGCTTTAATAAATTGCTCATTCATCTGACCACATATTAAACAAAAGCATGGGGACCAAGTTCGAATTCCACCGACAATTCTTAGTTCTAAGTAAAACATAAAAACTTAAAGACGAATTTCATTACATGTAGTCTTGTTTCTCTAACAAAACTACTCAAATGCTTCATTTCTCATCAATTATTGTTGGCTATTAGGATAATAATTCATTTCAACTTATTTATTATTATGATAGAAAAAAAAAATCTGGAATGTAACTTCATGTTAGATATTTACTGAGGAGGGAATAACAAGGACGATTTTACGAGCACGTATATACGTGTTTATGATTCATCTGTTTGGAATGTGGGCATTTAAACAAACAAATATAAGAAACACGTGTTTATTACTAATCTAGTACATTTGTTAGACAAAGCAAATAATACTATACTAATGAATGTTTTGTTCTCCTCTTATAGTACAAGTACTGAAAAAAATCATTATTTTTAACTTATTTTCGTTGATGGATCTGATAATCAACAGGACATATTTTGTTTCCAGACTTGAACAGCGTACATTGTCAGCACAAAAATACATTAGCCAAGCGAAAAAATTATTCAGAAGACCTCTCTAATCCATGAATGTATTCAGCATCGAAAGTGTCTCCAAAAAGGGTTCAAAGAAGATGTAATGTCAACGAATAATAATGATTTTACAACATTTCTAACTAAGTGTATGATACATATATCATTAAGTGCAGCTGCACTAAAGGCAGAGTTCGCAAAATTATGTCGTATGCTTCTCTTTCTTTACTTCCAATCTAAACTATAAAATGTGTCGGGCCTATTCAGCACCAAATATACGAGAGTTAAACTAATTTGTTTCTCGATGAAAGGCTTGAATTACCCACAGGTCTTTCGGTATAGATCTGTACTGTAAATTAGGAGAATTAAATTTACTAGACGTCCAATTGAATCAAATTTTAGAAATACGTGTAGTGAAAGAAGATACAGGAGTTAAAGATGTATTCGGTCATACATTTATGTCTACCAATCTTGACAGAAAGTTGTATGTTGAAACACTGTATGAATGTGTAGCGTGCTTTCTAGCGTACGGTCTTTCTCCCTTACAAAGAACTTCCATTTTCGTCGCTGTTAGAATGCTGTTTGGTGACCTTTTGCCCCGTGAACTTACGATACTGTATTCTTTTTAATTACCAGCGAGCTTTTTCGACAATGGCGGACGGATTTTCGTAAACTCCCGTTACTGTGTCTTATTTCTTGAATATACTAATGTCACTGGCTGTACTAGTTTATTTACTAATATATCGTTTTAGAGATCTAATGTTTCAAAAAGTGAAGATATTTATAGTTGAGCCGAATACATCTTTAAAGCTTCCTAGTGATCAGAATGTATATCATCATTATATACAAAACGTTTTGCGTTATTAAGTCTAGTATTAAAGCCTAAAAGCATTTCTGTCTAGAGGTGTTTATATTGAGCTGGTTTTTGCCGTCGCATCTGAAGTATTTCAGACATACAGGAACGTCTTGAAGCAGCTCATCCACAGACTGTCATTGATTAAACACTTGATTTTTAGCTACATGTTGTATATGTTTGTCTATCAATACCCATCTAAAGACGCACGGTCACCCAGTGCAACCATCCGTGATTGTAAGAAAAAAAATGTTTCTCATAACAAGGCAATAGCGTAACAAATGGAATTGACCCTAATATAGAATAATTAAAACCTGTGCAAAAACATTTTTAATTAATTTTTTCAAAGACTTTAAATAAGTTCTTTTCGGATGTACTCGGATTTTATGATTGTAATCTTCCTATGCCATTACCAACAGACATTATTTTGCGAACTCTCTTTGTCATTTGTTAATGTTCTTGCATTGTTCATGTAAAATTGCATTGATATGTTGAACTGCGACATACATAAAAAAAACAATATCTTAACACACGTGTACACATAAATCAAAATCAGCAAAACCAGTGAGTCTAAGACTAGTCATCAAACAAAAGTATTTACATGTTGACGTATATGCAGGAAACGTTGAAGAGATGTAGATACTACTGCAATTAAAAATAAGAAGAATTATCATAAGAATTCTTTGCTCTGGTCCTGCTTCAAATATTTTACTCGAACTTTTATTAATGGGCCGTTAAAACTCTAATAGTGTATTGTATAGTACATTTTCTAGAAAGAAATCTCAATTCAGTTAATCCCTTAGCCCTTTTTTGACTTTTGAATGTTATTTCTCAGCTTCCCCAAATTAACGTCAATTTGAGAAATTTATTTAATCTACCTCTGATTGATGAAATGATAATAAGAATACAACCATATTCTCAAATCCGTCTTGCAAATAAATGGAAAGGTAGATCAACATAGAAACACTTGCATCAAAGACAAATAGTTGGCAGCAAATCTACACAGAAACACAATCAGTTGACAGCATATCACACACTAAGAAATGCAGTAAAGCTACATAGAAAATCTAATTGTTAGCAGCATATCTTCAATGATATCTTCACAGTTAGCAGTACGAACTAATACATGACAATAGATATACATAAAGACACTAACAGCTGAAGTAAATCTGCATAGGCACACTAACAATTGGCAGTACACACGAACAGTTGACAGTAAATTTACATAGACACTCCTACAGTTGACAGCATATCTGCATAGACACTAACAGTTGGCAGCACGCATCAACAGTTGACAGTTGGCGGTAAATCTACTTAGAAGTTGCCCTAAATATGTGGCTAATCAGAAGCTCTGAAAATTCAAATTTATCCGCGATTTATTTCAATAGAACATCTTTCTTTTTCCATATTAAATGTACAAAATGGAACGATGTTTCAAGTGCACACGTGCAACAAATCCTGCCTTTAGAGCGTTGCTTTTTGATGACGTAAAACTTGACTGACTCGGTTCTGTTCAGCCGTTCGTCTGAACTGCATTCTTTTTTCATGGCCAAAATGATACTACAATTGTGATCATACATAGATAGTAAAATCCAGGCTTTCTTTCCTCTGTCTTTTACACCTCTTTCTCCTTTCAAGTAACTCTCATATTTTCCTCATGCTTTTACACAAATATTCATCCGTTGTTTTATTTCGTTTCTTAATGCTCCCATCATAATTTTAGCTGTCAAACGCTGTGAAAGCTCACCTCCAACGGGATTCGAACCAAAAACCTTTGATTCAGTGACCCGGCGTTTTACCACAGCACATATTTTATACAAAGTTGAAATATCTTGATCAAATCGACATTAAACATTAAATCAAATTGCTTCCATCCTTCGTCACCCGTTGATGTCCAAGTAGTAATGTGTCCCGGCTTCAGTGCAATAAATTTAAGTTAGCCGGGAAACTTCTAAGTAGGCTAGCTACGCTCGCTTCGGTCTTCTATTGTCTGTAGAAATGTCTCAACATACTCTATCCTATACATAGACACACTAACAGTTGACAGTAAATTTACATATGCACACTAACAGTTGGCAGTACACACTAAAGGTTGACAGTAAATCAGAATAGAAACACAAACGTTAACACATATACACAAACAAAAAAAAAAAAACAGTTGACAGTAAATAATGGCATATTAGTGAAAAATATTTTCATATCACATAACTTGACGAAGAAAATTCAAATTGTCATATTTCCAGTGTTTTGAATTATATGATTATCAACATTTTGTCTGAAAAGGTAAAACCTGACATAAGCAGCCTGATTATGTTGAATTCGTCAGCCGGTACTTTACTTAGCTACGTAACTGTGTTCTTCATTTGATTGGCATCTTAGTTTTCATCATGCAGGAATTGATTCGTTTTACGAACAGCCACATTCCTTTACGATCATATCTGGAATAACAATCTTCCTAACCACGCCGAAGTGGTCCATGTACATGAGACTCTGGGCCCGGAAGGAGACTGGGGAGCAGCACGGTTGGATTGTGGGATAGTTGGGTTGCACGCTCTGCTGGAGGCTCTGCACTAGCCGAGTATAGTTGTAGAAGGCCGCTTGTATACCTGTTCAGTAGTCCGTAAAACAAGTTTTAGCCTACTAAAAGTTTCTTCCAGTGCATTTCTTAACTTTAAATAAAAAGCAAAATAACAGACTGATTATTACCATGCAATGGTTGACCCTACCGGACTTTGCTTAACTTAGCAAATTAGGGACTAGCATGTAACAAAACCTGACCTAGCAGTTAAACTTGACTTTATCACAAAACCTTTTGCCCTTTTCCCTTTTTGAAGCTTGACCCATCTTAAACCCATGGCAACCGGTCTTGCAGAGACCATCCGTCATTTAACGATACCGGAGATACTATTGTCCAGCAGACTACCATTACAGAGAGACCGGCTGTCGATGCTGAAGATTTTTCAGCTTATTCAGAAAGAGATAATCAGTTACACTTAGCTCTCTGCGATGTCCCTAACATTGAGGTAGATCTACACCCCTTCGTTGCATTCATGAATGAAATCAGGTCATTACCCTCTATGGGGTAACAAAACGAATCAAGGTCTTTCTCTGCAATTTTATAGAAACCCACAGATATTATTTTCTGTTGTTTTTTTTCTTTTCATTTTTTTTTGAAAGCCTTATCATCTTCACATATCTAGAATGAATCTAAGTCAAAGACGGAAACCGTCCCCGGTGGCAGAGTGGTTAGAGCGTCCGCCTCGGGAGCGGGAGGTCGTGGGTTCGATCTCCGCAGCGACATACCAAAGTCGAAAAAAATGGTACTGTTATAGCTCCCTTGCTTGGCGCTAAGCATGTAAGGGTAGTTGCAGGACTGGTTGGCCCGGTGTCAGGATAATGTGACTGCGTGTGGAATCATGCCATATGTCCACGGCGTGATACTGCAGTGTGGCAGCACTATATCTGCCTCAAGTAGACATCGTTTCCAAATGACTGAAATACTGTCGATGGGACGTGAAACCCAACAAACAAACAAACAAACAAACAAACATCAAAGATGGAAGGGAGCGCCTCATTTGGGTATTCTTGGTTCGCTTCGCGCTTTCAACTTTGAACTGATGGAAACGTAATCAGCCATGTGTTTAGTCATTAGTTTTCGACGCCTTCAGATATTTAATCTTTCGATCAATTTAGATCCATTTTGTAATATAAAATAAAAGTAAATGTAAATAATTTCTTGTCGCAAACAATGGTGCCGTGCGCGGGGATTTCTTCAAATTACCGATACTAAGGATTCACAGGGGGGGGGGGGGGGGGGGTGAAATGATACGGAAGCCATGTAAAGATGGCTCTGTTTCGTTTCGTATACAGTTTTCTTAGTGATATACTTAAATTTCATGCTGTTGGTACATTTTAAGTAACAATACATGTAAGATGCAAATTCGCTTATTTGAAATACAGTGCGTGTAATATTTACCGTTGCAAGATCCGACGCAATAATTTGGCCAAATGCTGTTGGGCACCATGATGAAATCCCAGCCTAGATCCCGGAAGTTGATTTCGAGCGACTCCTTGTGGCAGCAATTTTTACCTCCCTCTACACAATCTGTTGCACGCTCAGCTCTTTTTTGTGAAAGGCGATTATTGTTCATGTAGAAAACCAGTAAAGGCATGTGCCCTGGAAAAGATAAACTAAAAGCAATATAATGCCCTGTGTGTGTGTGTAATAAATCGTGTCTTGGCTGTAACTTTGTTGTGAATGGTCGCATCTTGAAGTTACCCTTAGGACAAAGCGATGTGTCGCGAACAAAAACCAGGTCGCTAGATTTAAGGTCAAGGCCACAGCACTCGGTTAACCTTAGATTTATGTCACAGCTGTAACTTTAATGTGAATGGTCGTGTTTTGAAATAACTTGGAAAAAGTGTTCCTTGGGACAAGACGATGTGTCGTAGACAAGAACCTTAAAACTGTTTCTTGGCTGTAACTTTGTTGTGAATGGTCGTGTTTTGAAATAGCTTGGAAAAAGTGTTCCTTGGGCAAGACGATAACAAGAACCAGGTCGCTAGCCACAACGTTCGTTTGACTTAAAATTGTGTCGTGGCTGTAACTTTTTTGTGAATGGTCGTGTTTTGAAATAACTTGGAAAAAGTGTTCCTTGGGACAAGACGATGACAAGAACCAGGTCGCTAGCCACAACGTTCGTTTGACATTTAAACTGTGTCGTGGCTGTGACTTTGTTGTAAATGATCGTGTTTTGAAATAACTTGGAAAAAGTGTTCCTTTGGGACAAGACGATGACAAGAACCAGGTTGCTAGCCGCAACGTTCGTTTGACATTTAAATTGTGTCGTGGCTGTAACATTGTTGTGAATGGTTTTTTCTTTTTAGCAAATAATCAGGGTCTCTATATCGTTCCAGGTCATGATATAAATAGAATCTGACATGAACTGTCATTTCATATCAACTTTTACTAAACCTGTAAACGAGTTTATGAAAAAGTCATTAAGCGAGTATTTGGCGAGCTTAATTATTTTTTTTCAAAAACGAGTTTAGTGAACGAAATACTGTCGAAGCGACGGTAAGTCAATTATTCTCCGGCGACTTGATGCTTTAGCATCAAAATTTCAACTTGTATTCTTTTTTGTGTTGATAATATCTATGATATTAAATACTAATCACAATTCTCACAAAGCTTTACAACATATGCCCTCTTTTCAGTTAAATATAGCCATTTCAAGCACTATTTATAATCGGCTTACAAACGGAGCCATAGTTTGGGCCTGGGCACGTCACTAACATATGCCCGATACGGTCATGTATTATGTTTTTTTTTTTAACACTTTCTACATTTCACTGTAATATGTATTATTAAACTTCAGTTTCATTGACTTTTCATTTTGACGATATGTAATTAAAGATCTAAATATTTTAAGGTCACAAAAAAAAAAAAAAAAAAAAAAAAAATCCGAAACTTTTTCTGAGCTTTAATAAATCGGGTTGAATGCAAGGTCCGTAAGTTTAGGGGGAAATTATTAGATACTAATCAAATGTGTCGATTCTTTATTAAAACCATGATTGAAAACAAGCGTTATTTGAATTTTGTTTTTATTACATTAGTTAATGCAAGTAAATGATTCATAATGTGTTTTTCAAGCATAATACATAGTTTTATATTGCAATACTCATGGAGGTTGCTCCGATATTTTGACTATGCAGCCCCGTGGTCAAATTTCAAACCAATTTGTTTCCCGTAGTGTCAATAAACTTAAAATTTATGTAATAATGTCTTAACAGTGATTTAGTTGAAAGGGTTTAAAACAAAACTTTATACAGATTTTTAATGCATCAAACAATAACTCAACTATAATTACTAATATCAAAGACCTAAACCCAAAGATAAGAAACTCGGCGAAATACCGTATATTCTCGTTCCAGAACGAGAGTTGGGCTGGTGTATTCCGTGGAAAATCCAGTTCTATGTTAATCAGCAATAGCAAAACACCAGTCAATAGAACGATTCGTCATTTTTGTCTGGTTGTATAATATTTAACTAAGAAATTCACTATGTCGTTTTTTGTCCTATCCTTTGGTCCTTTAAACATTTGATGCCACCGCTTCGATAGATCAGTGTATATTGTTTTGGTCTGTCTGTCTGAGCACCTTGATAAGCCCTACTAGACAGGTACCCTGACCTTCATCAAGTGACCTTGACTCCTAAGGTCATGCGAACATAGAGCTTGTTCAAAATATAAAGATAACCATTGTTATAGAAAAAATACCGTTACTCACATGAGTATAAGCGTGGCTGATATTAAAAAATAGTTAAACTTGTAAAGTACTTAATGACTGCATGTAAACAGTTTGTAATGACAACGTCGAAAACATTGCAAAAAAAAGGTTTTAAGTAGAGTTGACAATTGTATGGGTCATCAAAAATCCAGTCAAATTGTCAAATTTAAAGACTAAAATAAACATCCTGTTTAAAACAACAACAACAAAAATTGACACACAAACACTGTGACATCAGGGGAGAGGGGAGAGATTCATTCGAACGCAGCGTTTGTTACACAAAATAATCCACAAATATGCCGAATTTTGTATTAGATTATACATGTACTAGTGTTGCGGGGATTGCCCCGTCCATGCGATAATTTTTAATGACTTGGGACACTTTTGTTTTGTTATAGAAAATAATCCCATAACAAGAGGGCCATGATGGCCCTGAAACGCTCACCTGAGTACCATTGCTACAACTGATTACAAGGTTTTTAAACAGACAAGAATTCTGATATAACTCAATCTTAAACATTTTAGCCCTGACAATACTACACACCAAATATATAAGCACTGGGCCTTATGGTTTCAGAGGAGAAGACATAGTGCGGGGTCATTTATCTCCAAAGGGCCACCATTTTGAAAATCTTGATAATGAATCATTAGATGATGCTACATACCAAAAATCTAAGCTTTCATAGTAGAAGATTTTTTTTAAAGATTTTCCTATATAACTCTATGTAAAATAAGTGACCCCTGGTGCGGGGGCATTTATCACCATAAGGTCATGATTTGTTCAATCTTGGTAATGAACCATAAGATGATGCTACATACCAAATATCTAATCTCTAGGCCTTATGGATTCATAGAAGAAGATTTTTAAAGATTTTCCTATATAACTCTTTGTTAAACAAGTGACCCCTGGTGCGGGGGCATTTATCACTATAGGGTCATGATTTGAACAATCTTGGTAATGAACCATTAGATGATGCTACATACCAAATATCTAATCTCTAGGCCTTATGGATTCATAGAAGAAGATTTTTAAAGATTTTCCTATATAACTCTATGTAAAACAAGTGACCCCTATTGCAGGGGCATTTATCATCGTTTGGCTATGATTTGAACAATCTTGGTAATGAACCATTAGATGATGCTACATATGAAATATCTAAGCTCTAGGCCTTATGGATTAATAGAAGAAGATTTTTAAAGTTTTTCCTATATAAATCTATGTAAAACAAGTGACCCCTGGTGCGGGGGCATTTATCACAATAGCAGTTGTTCACTTTAATAAACTAGATGATGTACATCAATATCTATCTGCAGAATAAAAATTTAGATTCTATACCTATAAACAGTGACATGGTGCGGCATTACCATAGGCTGATTACAATTTGTAATGATCTAATGCATCCAAATAATTAGGCCTATGGAATTCATAGAAGAAGATTTTTAAAGATTTTCCTATATAACTCTATGTAAAACAAGTGACCCCTGGTGCGGGGGCATTTATCACCGAAGGGCTATGATTTGTACAATCTTGGTAATGGCCCATAAGTTGATGCTACATACCAAATATCTAAGCTCTAGGCCTTGCAGTTTTGCAGAAGAAGATTTTCAAAGTTTGCATTTTTAAAATCTATTTTTAGCTCCTGTGACCTACTTTTTTAATCAATCTGAATAAATTGTACAACTTTGATAGAGGGCATCATAAGGATGATTCCTGTGAAGTTTGGTCAAAATCCCTTCAGCGGTTCATGAGGAGATGTTGTTTAAAGCAAATTGTTGACGACGGACGCACGGACGCACGCACGCACGGACGCACGGACGACGGACGACAAAAGGCGATCACAAAATCTCACCATGAGCACGTTGTGCTCAGGTGAGCTAAAAATAAATATATGCTAATTTGTTTGATTGTTGGGTCTAACGTCCAACCGACGGTATTTAAGTCATTTCGAGACTGTCTGCTTGAGACAGATGCAGTGCTGTCACACTGCAGTATCACGCCGTAGACACCTAGTCACATTATTCTGACACCAGGAAAAACTATTCCTGGAAATACCTTTATATGATGAGCGTCAAGCAAGGGATCTCATTTTTTTACGACTTTGGTATGTCGCGGCCGGGGATCGAACCCACGACTTTTCGATTCCAGGGCGGACGTTCTAACCGTTTAAATACTAGTTAATAAATAAAGTAACTCCCTACAAAAAAAATGACTTTATGAAGAGGAAAAATACATTTAAAAATACTGCGGCAGTACAAACATAAACGCTAAAGCATTATTTTGACTTTTTCGTCATAAAGGAAATATATGCCGAAATATTAGCAAAGATTATCTTTTTTTCATTAACTGAACTACTTCCTTCCTGAAATATTTCCCTTCCAGTCCTTAATCAATCATTAAGACCTTATATTAATTACTTTCGGATTTAAACAGTAATTAAACAGTATCCGCCTTATGGAGCTGAAGTTTACCATGTTCTTCACGTGCACCTTATGTTGTAGATGATCATCCGTGCAGTAGTTACTTCAGTACAAGCGCACCGGCTTTTTCTCACAATATCGCGGTGGCGGTGAGGGTATACGAGATTTCCTTCACACGTTTATATGAGTTTCTTATCTTTAGGTTTAGGTCTTTGCTAATATGTTATTGATCAAATACAAAAGCGGATATAAATACATATTATTTGAGTTGCCTTGTGACAACAAGTCGATATATCAATATAAAGTATGCTTTTAAAGAAGGGATTTTGGTTCATAAATCAGTCTCAAACTACTACTACTACTACTACTACTAATTAAATAACTGATGATTGCTTTTCACGAAGTTTAGAAAAAATAATCTGGTGGTGGTGTTTTGGGGATAGAATTAATCTGATTTATGGTTTTGAATCTACGAAATCATTTTGAAATATGGTTTTGAATAGGGTACACTCGAACAAATCAGTTGTTATTTTAACGTTAACCTGACTATGAAACTGTTTAATCGTCTTTCAAACAATGTCATTGAGGAATACTTGATGCGCGAATGTTGTTTATAAACTTACACTAATTAAATATCAATCTACCCAATCGTATTACATGTTTATATACGGGAATGAAATATCACACATACCTTCCTTATCCCCGTAAATGGTGCGGTGACCCTTTCTTTGGCAGGTTTTACAGACGATGGCCAGACCGTGGTTCCGCTGGGGTTTCGATAGCCACCGGAGGACGGCACGTTTTACGTAAATCTTCATCCAACCGTATTTCAGCCGAGTCTCGATGCGCTTTACGATGTTTTTGAATCGCAAGATCTCCTGCCCATTTCTCATGTATGGAGACAGTTCCGATACCATGAACGTCTACATGTTGCAGAAAAAAGTAAGTAATCAATTCAGTAAGTGAACAAATAAGTTAAAGCTTAAATCTACTAATAGATCTATGAATATATACATTTTAAAATTGATTTCTCTTAAGCAGCCTGGTAAAATCAACATACCTATTGCAGTATGCCCTGGTTTCAACACTTGATATAACCTGAGCTGCATTTTTTTCACAGGAACAAAGCAAAAGCTGAAAGACCGATCCTTAGGCAATTAAATAAACAACTGTGTCTGAAAATGACAGATGATTGGATTCAGTTTCCTGATCGTGTAGAACGAGTGCAATTAATCCTGAGAAGGATACTCAAAATACACCCCCCTCCCCTCCAGGCGGCAGTGATTACCTACTTTACTGCCTCTAGGAAAATCGCGTGAAGACCTAAAACAAATAAATTAATAGAAAGAGTCAGAATAGCACCAAAACTGTAGACAAAAAAAAAGTAAACTATTTTTCCCTTTTTATTTTGCTTTAACTTTTTACTGTTTTTATTTTTTTCGATTTTTCTAAAATAATGACCTAATATATGATACACGTAACAAGGTAGATAACTTTTTCCCATGGAAAATGTGCATTCCGCCGTAATTCCTTTGAACATTGGAATGTTTTACATAATTTTGGTCTTATTTTGTGTGGAAGGGATGAATCATTGGCACTAGTACAGCATATTCCCGTCCAGCAATCGAATACTGTTTAAAACTTCAAAAGATACGTGTTGGAAATAATATTTATCAGACGAATAATATTTCCAAGTTGTACACTTTATCATTAAAATTTAAGTTGCGTAGAATGTTTCAAAGCATCAAAAAATAATGTTTTTAGCGATTTCGAAAAAAAATGTCCTTTGCACTTGTGCATCAGTTTTTTTTTAACATGAATGACATAATTTTCTTTAATCTAGAGGCCTCCGTGGCCGAGAGGGTAAAGTCGCTGGCTTTAACACTCACCCAGCCCCTCACCGCGTGGGTTTGAATCCCGGCAGGTTAATTCGGATGTTCATGCGAGGAAGCCTTCCACTGGCTTGCGGTATGCCGGTGGTTCTACCCGGATGCCTCCGTGCATTCGGGGTCTTCCTTCATCTGTAATTAGCTGGACGTCGCTACATGACTGAAATACTGTCGAAGTGACAGTAAACTCAAATAGTCAAAATAGTCAAGTCTGAATTTCTAGCAAAGCAACAGAGGGTAAAGGCTACCCTAGAGAGTGGTCGTTGAGTGGAGGTTGCGTACCTGGATGTGGTGGTCGTTCCGGTCACGTTGTTTGTAGACCCATAGCTCGACACTGGACACCCTGTCCGGGTCGATATTCTTGTTCGTGATGTTGAAACTATAACATCCGGTACCCTTCTTCCTCAGGCACTTGTCCGTTACTAGAAATAACAACAACAACAACAACAACAACATTTAAAAGAAAGTAACAATACAACATAATCGTACATTAGCATTCCAGAGTATCATGAGAGAAAAACGTTATTAATTCCAACACGAGAAACTGATTTACGAAAATAACCCTTCACTTCACACAATATGAATGATGGCTACAGAACTTTAAATTGAAACCATTGATGCATGGAATCAGAGCTACAATATTGTATGAGCTGACAGAAAAGACCCTGATCTAGGTATGCCAAGACGTCAAACATGTATATTTGAGATAAACTGTTTAATAATCTTAGTTCTTATTATCTTAAATTCTTTATCTTATTTCCCTTGATATGTCACTCTTGGTTATGCAATTTGATCAGGGAGCAGACACACGTGTATTGGTATATGAAGTGTTCTTTTATAACCATAAAATGATGATAAGATTTCAGATTTATTCTGATCCATGTATCACACAGGAACTAAGTAAACTTAAGTTACAAATCTTACTTTGTCGTCTATGTATAAATAGCACTTTAATTAACAGAAACTTATCGGAATTCAAAATTCATCTATTAATTAATACGAGATTAGTTTTTCGTTTTGTATGATATGATTTAGACTGTTTATCTTGAATATTGTCCTTAATATGCCTAGGTCACAGTAAACCCGGCGCCCGGCCGATATATCCATTTCAAGATCGGGAAGACGTCAGAGAAAAATCCGGCCGAATTGTCATTTTGAGGTCTTACGGCACCCGTCCTATGCCCGGCTGGAGATCGTCCGATTTTGGGGGAAAGGAAATGCGATTTTGTTTCCGGGGTCCGGCCGGCGACTGTCCGATATCCTGCCAATGTCCGGAGGCGGAGGTGTTATCCTCAACGTCTGATAAATAGGGCACCACAGGAACAGGTTCTTTTGAAGAAGGTTACGCCTTAAACTGAGCCTTTTCACCTCTTGGCCTAGAGGCTGACAACATATTTATGATCAAGTTCCTACATGTACATCGTACTAATTGCTCGCAGTTGCGATATAAATCTGGATAGTGCCTGCAAAGTGTTGGCCGGGCGCTGGGAAGTCGGACGGCCACCACGGTGATCGGCGAAAAAATCAGCCGAGCACTGGAAAATCGGACGGCAGCCGATCGTAGAACGGCCGGCGTCCTGCCGGGCGCCTTATGGGGCCCGGCAAGACGACGGCCGGCCTTCGAGCGGCTGTCGTTCGATACTAAATGTTTAATTTTTGTTGGACATGATTTTGATCCGGCGCCAGGCCGAACATCGGGCGGGGTTCGCCCGGGTACCAGCCGATTAGTTATCGATGTCTTCCCGACGCGAGACTGATTTTAAGTCCGACTTAAAATCAATCCGGCGTCTTCCCGATGCCAAAATTATTTCCCGGCGCCCGGTCGGCTCCCGGCCCATATTGCGTAAAAAGACGTAAGGAACTAATCGGAAACTAATCGATAGTCAATTGTGACCTAGGCAATAATAACACATTATATGCATAGTGAGTCAACGTTTTCTAGAATGTAAAGTTCTACAGAGTCACAATTAGATTGGACAGCACGTTAATGTCTTGGCAAGATTGGAAAATTGTTTTATTCTTGTTTACATGTAGGAAGGGTATATTGACCAATTAATTAATTATATAAAAAAAACAACAACATAAATCTAGATATATCATATATCAGAGCTAATATTTCGCGAGAATGTTTACTACAATAATTAACTTCATCTTATCTCGGGTTATTATGATAATGGCGGACAAATGTTCACGCATCATCAAATACCCAATAAAGATCCGCTTCGATTGATATTGCTTTGTTAAACTGTGTCCCTGCTGATCAAAATCTGAAAATTCTCAATATCAGACATTCTCAAGCGAGAGATATAATTACGTTGTTTATCCCTATTCAGCTAAAAATAGAAACAGCAATAACTTACATGTCAATAAAGACAAGTGCAATATTTCATAGGGCAATGAACCTGCTCAGAATTTTTAGACGTGCAAACAGACGAGACATTTTAAATTTTAATAGAATACCATCTTACGTTCATAATTTAGGCTTAGCCTAGATAGTTAGACCAATTTCGGCAATAAGCAAGCACCTTTTATTCTTTCATCAATTTTATATGCTACATATACAGCGTGAGTTATTGTTAGTCATTATCTTGTTATAGCTTACTTAGTTTTTGTCTGAGAATGAAAATATCCACGGTTACATTTTGTATTTAATGTCAATATAAACATGGATGTTGTTATAGAAAAACGCACTGAAATTGTCTTTCTAAATCAACTACACAATTACCGCAGACAACACAATTCTGAGAAATCACACTAATTGTGGCCAATCAGAAGCTCTCTAAAAATTCAAAACCTCAATAGATCACCTTTCTATTTCACCATGTACAAAATAAATCGATCTATTTGGCAAAATCAAATGTTTACCTTCTAAATCGAATAGAATCGCTACACTCACTTCGGTCTTTTCTCTCTAGAAATATTTTAATAGACTCTATCCTATACGAGAAATACCTTTAAAGATAATTGGGCCACAGATTTTGGGTGACTCTAACAGACATAAGAATGCTCGCATAGGTCTTCTATTGTCTTAATGGTCTCTATCCTATATATAGTGATGGTTGATACAGACTGAATTATCTTTATAATCAGTTTTCTCCGTTTGCTTCTAATTTGATATTCGTTTTAGACCCATACACATATTTAATTCATGTATCAGGAAAACTGAACATTTCAAATCTTCTAAATTGATCACTTTCAAAACCTTAGTCATGCTGTCAAACATTTATAACCTAAACATAAAATGTGCAGATTTTAAGCGCTTAATATCGACATCTCAATTCGAAGGATAATAGACAAACGAAAACCGTGGGACTGTCGGGGTGTAGAGAAAGGTCAAATCAAAACAAAACCCTTTTTAGTAGCTGTTTTGCAAACTCAGGTGTACTATTAGGATCTTTTCTAATGTGAACAATAACTGACCGAAATTAACCTCTTGCAAATGAATAAAAGATCGATTTATTTATTCTGACGAAATCATTATAAATTGTGAACTCCGATTGCAATACACACATATATCAATTATCACAATAAATGTATGCATTCATACGAGAAATAAACAGTCATTTAGACGAATACGTCAAACATAAAGAACTGCAAGCAATAAAAGATTAAGTTTACGCCTCCTAGATTATCGTTCTCATCTCAAGTGTATTCCTATATAACCCAAACATTGTGTAATAAAGGTAGCACAGAGAAAAAATATAATGATATCGGGTTCTTAGGTGCACTACTTAATTCATGTTTTGGGCAGGAATACGTTTCACGTGCACAGCTGTACTTGTCCCGTTATCTTAGAACCTCCTTATCATCGTTCCCGCGGCTGGGCATTATGCATGTATGCTTGTTTTGTTCTTGTTTTGAGTTAACGGTCGCGTCGACCGTAATTCAGTCTCATAGCAACGCCATCTGATAACAGGTGGGGAACGACCCCAAGTTCAGATGTACCAAGACACACCTATCTACCGTACGGTAGCAAATGGCAATGGCTTCATCATAAAAAATCGTACGTCTCAAATCACAGTGATGAGTGACTTAGAGATATCAGATTTCAAATCAGCCACTGTAACCTTTCTCCCGCGGAAGCCAATCATGAATTTTGAAATTTAGAAAGCAGTGTGAAAAAAGGTAACCCCCTCCCCCACTCACCCCACCCTGCCACACACACAAAGCCCCCTGGTATGTAAAATAAATAAAAAATCCTTATATGCCAATAAAAAGACCCAAGAAATACAGGGAATATATGGACAGGTATGCCGCGTGAATGTAGCTTACGAACCATGCGCGTGTCACTAGCAAGAATCAAAGCTGAAGGCACTAAAGTTGTGTGTGGAGCTGCAAGTCCATCAGAAATAATTAAATTCACTTTGATAAACAAAAGAAATGCGACCTTCCTGTTTTCTCAGCGCTATCAGAGCTTTGATTTGTATTCATGCAACAGACTCTATTTACAAATTGAAGTAATTTTGCAAATTTTCTGCACAGGTCAGAGGCTCCGAACACATTTCGGATAGTAGATATACAGGTTTCGGTCATTTTTTAGTGACAGAAATAACCCTTGGAGATATCTTAGGTCGACAGATTGATGTGATTAATAGTATGTTACACTGATTTATTTTGGACTCCACATGGGTTATTGTAACAGCTTAATCGACCGAACGCTGCACAGTTACTATCAAATTTATTGGCGAGCCACCTTTGAGTCAAAACAACCTATATTTGTTCGCATGGTAAAGTGATCACGTGATAAAAAAGTTTCATCATTCGATTGCTGTAATATCAGCATAGAAAAATAAGTCCTATAAAGTTTTCATGTCACAGGCGATTTTTGTAGCCTGTAAGTATTAAGTTTTGACACAGAATTGAATTTTCAGCATTTTTGCTTAATTCTAGTATACTTATGATATTGTAGAGATATATACAATTGTTCGATCACATTTACACTATTGGGAGGTTATTCGGTTTTAAATCTAGGAGAACCTGGGTTAAAAACGTAGTACTATAGTTGGTGTGGCTGACGTCATACACAACTAAAAACAGACAGACTGGAAAACTGGGATCGAAAGGGATCTGACATGGATTCATTGAATTTAATATTTTGTTGATTTATTGAGCAATGGCAGCATGTTTCAACGTCAATGGCAAATAAATAAATAAATAAATAAATAAAAAATATCAAATACTAAGTCTAGAGTTTGTAGACATAGTTCTGAAAGTTTAATAATGGTTCATATATAAATAGGATTAATAAAAATCACATATTATGCATGTTTCATTTGTGCACGTCATTGAATGTGACAGGAGAAACAGCGAGAGAAGCAAACAAAAGGATTTGCGCGCGCACG